>QRFJ01007347.1:0-25042 GCA_006176705.1 Cocos nucifera | reverse complement strand
TTAGTCTAACTGGAGCATGTCCAGATCAAAAAAGTGTTGTCTTAATTTATGAGATAAATTTTAGATAACACCTACCATTTTTTGTCACCTACTAAATCTTGTCTTCGGACATTGGTCAAATGTTGACCCTAGACACTTAGACATCTGTCCATATGTTATGCACCCATAAGAGAGTACCTGGAGACTTGTCCCCCTACTAAAAAGCATATAGGAAGGGGGCGCATGCCTACGGTGGCGTGCACCCCATGAGGATAAAAGATGGAGTCCCATATAGATGGGACTCCAGGTTGCTTCAGGGGATTAAATTGTGTGGCACCAAGAAGTCTTATTTGACCCAATCTTGGCGCCACCTTAGGAGGGTTTTGAGGGTCTCTCATCTAATTGGATCAGATGATATCATCCCATCAATCAAATTTAGATTTGATTGCATAAAGGACCGTAATTGGCTAGGATGATGTGGCACTGCATGGCACAGCAGGGTCTATATAAACCCAGTCTGAGCCTAGGATTAAATTCTTTTGCCGTTAGCCCATGCCACATAGCCCCTCTCCCTTCTCCTCGATGCCACCCTCTAATCCTCTCTCTCTTCTCCATGTCCAAGAACTTTTGGGCATGAACAAGGTGCGATCCAAGCAAATGAAAGGCGCCAGAAAAGAAAGAAGGCAGCACCGCTGCAAGAGACAACGACTGTTCTTCAAAAGTAGTTTTGAAGACCTTCAAGATTAGATCTAGATCTAATTTTTGAAGAATTAATTAATAAGGTAAAGATCTTTAAATCTTGCCTGAGTGAATATTAGTAGAGGCCAGGCACTTGTATGGCTACATCCAGAACCTCAAGCAAACATCGGGATCATCATAGGGTAATTAGATTACCCAAAATAAAGATATAATTAAATTAGATTTAATTTTTAATTTTTTTTATAATTAGATTAATAAGATCAAATCTGAGGAGTCTTAGATCTAATTATGATCTTAGAAAAAAAAAATATTTTAAAATATTCCTCCTGATCCAATCAGATCTGAATGAACTTGACCCAAAAAATAGATTTTTTCCTTCACTTTGGGCCTCCAATGATTATTGAGTTGATGGATCCATTATCAAACACCTTAATGAGAGACTATGACTCAGTTATCCTCATAACTTTATCATTTTAAAGATCTAATCATTTTAGAGAACTTAAAAATCATTTATGATTTAAGGATGGCAAGGATATGGATCAATTTGCTCCCACTGACTTGACCAAGTCAAGTTCTTCCATTGACTTTTCAAGTCTTTGATAATGACTAGGATTGATATCATTCCATGGGCACCTAGATCAGTCTCACTGAATAAAATTAGTCTCACTAATTTCCTATGTGACATGGGTTAGCACGAATCAATGAAAAACCTAATCAAGACTTGATTAACTATATTAGCCCGGTATGTGAGAACGGTGGGAGGGTCTACTAAGACTTACCTTAGACACCATCAAAAATGGTCAGATAAGTGGGCTACCAATTAAAACCACTAGTCTGAAAATGTCAAACTTACCTTAGACACTAATCGATTTATTAGTTTTAATTTGGTTTGCCTAAAGACTCGATCTTGACCACTGAGCCACGATCAGTATCCATTTGTTAGATGTATGGACTTTGATCAACTATAACTATTGAATTGGTCTATAGAAATGATCTAATCCTAATTAACTATTAATTAGTTTGATTAATTTTTTAACTTAGTCCATATTTAATCTAACCCTAGGTCTAACCTAGTTAAGGACCTAATCAAAGCTAACCCATTATCCTTTACCCCATGTTTTATGAAATTATCTTAGGATCTTTAAATGACAAACCTAGATTCTAAACAATCACTAAATTCTCAATTAAGTTCAAAGCTTATGGGTTTGGATTTATGGAACCTCAGAACTAATTTTTGATTTAATCATTTAAAATATTTTTAAATTATAAATAGTTTACATTAAATCATATTCAATATATAATTTTTGATCTAATTTATTTTTATATTTCGATCATGTCCTAGGATTTCGAATCTAGGATTTTATAGAAAGTAAGTTCATAATTTAAATTCTATAAAACTTATATATCATACATATATATTCTAAATTCAAAACAAAAATTACATATCAACATCTATAACAAGAGGATCTAGATCTAAATATAAAACATATCATATAGATCATATCATAAACTATTTAAATTTAAGTTTAAAATTAAAAAATAAATCATAAATTATTTTAGATCTTATCTAACATATTTGTTATTTAGATTATTTAGGCCTGCACATACTAGGATAACCTCTCCATTGTAAGGGATAAACCTTATAGCAGGACAACTTTATAGCAGTATTTACAATCCTATATTATTTAGATCTAATCTAAATAATCCAAAAATAGATCTAACATCTATTAATTTTAGATTTAAAATTATAAAATAAATCAAAAAATTATTTAGATCATATCTAATTTATTCATGATTTAAGAATAGTTCAACATATACTAGGATAACCTATCCACTGTAAGAGATAAATCTTATAATAGGACAACCTTATAGCAGTATGTGCGATCTTTAGAGTTTTATTTTTTAGGTTTATTTTAATAAAAATATGATCATGTCATAAAAGAACCTAGATACTTTGATACTACTGTTGGAAAATATAAAGGATTTCATGCTTGTATTCAAAATTTTTTTAAAATAAATTATAGCGGAAGATGTAGATTAAACTATTTAATCTATAATAGGATGTAATTTAATTACTAAATTCTACATCTAGAACCTATAATATGTCATAATGCATACATAAATCTAAAAATAAATATTTTGGTATTGATCAAATTAATACCTTAGATCTAGAACAGTTCTAGATCTAAATCCTAGATTGCATCTAGATGAGAGAAAAGATCAAATCTCTTACCTTCGTGCTGGTCGAGAACTCCATGATTGATTTCATTATAGTCCTTTGTTGCTTGGAGCCATACACCCATCTGGCCTCTATAGCTGCAAACATAGAATAAAGGTTCATGGAACGAAGATCTGCTCGAAGTGTTAGCTTCTCGCAAATCTCTCCGATGGTTAATCTAAAAATTATTTTTTGGATCACTTGGACACTCTAAGAGACAAAGAATAAGAGGAGGAATAAGGATGAAATTCATCTATTGGACCTCCCAAAAATTAGAAAGTAAAAATAAGAAAAAAACATCCTAAGAGAAGACTGATATTCTCTTTCAAGACATCAACGATTAATGTCCTAAAAATATCTCTATGTTAGGATAAGAGGAGATCTTCACCTCTAGATTTTCTCCATTCTTTCAGATCTAATATTCTCTAATTTTTCTCCTAAAAAAATTCCACCAAAATTAGAGAAGAAGGGTTCTCAAAGAAATCCTAAGAGAAGATCTTTTCTTCTCTTCTTCTTCTCTCATCAGGACATGATCAGATCAAGTACAAAAAGGACCACCATGCCCTAACATCTTGGAGCATTCATCCTCCATGCCCACTTCTTTTCTCTCTCATATTTCTCTCATAGAAAAATCACATAAAACAAGGGAGAAAAAAAATGTGAAATAAATTCCAAAACCTTTGCCTTAATAGGACGTGAACCTTTGATGTCATGAAGAAACCCTTCATGCCTAGAAAGATGAAGCACCCAAAATTCTCATGCCATCTCCCTCTTTCTTTTCTATTTTTCTATGGAGAAAATAGGTGGTTTCTCACATCCACTCTACACAAAATAAGGTGCCCTCCAAAATTCCTCAGACTAGGTCAAAAGATCTATTTTTAAGAGATTCAAAAGAGGACAATTGGGTGGCATCCAACTCTTGGATGCCACCTCCTAAAATTATGGCATAAAGACCAAGAGCCACCTCCTAAAATTATGGCATAAAGACCAAGAAGGTGCACACAAAAAAAGGAGAATAGTTCCATATAAAAGATCTAAAAAGGTGGTGCACAAAAAAATAGCAAGGCATGGAGAAAGGGAGGAAGAGTCTTGAGAATTTGAGACTCTATCAAATAGAATCCCAAGCAAAACTACTTTCCAAATATGACCAATTTAGATTTAAATCCAAAAACTTCAGATTATGGGCATGGAAATCCTCAATTAGGCATGGAGAAGGTCACAAAAATAAGGAAACAAAATAAGTAGGTATGGGCATTAAGGTGGCGCTTGGAAAAAGTGAGAGTCCTAGTCCAACTGGGACTCCACTTATTTGATCAGATCAAAACTATTTTGAATCTAATTTAAACTAGATTAAATCCAACCTAATAAAGGATGATCCTAGTCCAACTAGGAGCTTAATTAAATTAGATTAAATTATATTTAATTCTAATTTAAATCCTAACTCAATTAGGAATTAGGTGTACTCAAATCCTAGTCCAACTAAGAATTATTTTTTTCTTGCAATTGGCTTATCCAATAAACCAATCAAACATAATCCAATTAAGTCCAAACTAATTTTAGTTGAATCTAATTCAATTAGACTTGATCTCAACTCAATTGCTCAATCAAATTGAAAAAATTAGCAATCTAATTACTAATCAATTCTCGTACAACACATGCATTAGATCAAACATCAATCATTTTAATTGTTTGACCTTAGAATGATTCTCGATCATTGATTAACCATTTGATCAGGTTACAACCTCTTATATGTATGATCACATAGATTTGAACCTAAGCTTACAGCACAGAAATTAATTTCTGTACTAATCAAATGACCATCTAGCAATGGTATCTGATGTCTGGATAGGTTGAATATATGCAAAGCAACATTCTTAGAATCCTAGCCCATGGTTATCGTATAATTCATCCCTATGACCAATAATACTCAAAATGACTTCATGAAAGCTGTCAACACTCATACAGGTCAACTTTATTGTATTTCAAAATTTTGCAAATCCAGTGACTCCTCACGAGGATTACTCAGGCCTAGGTTTTGTTGAATTAAAACATAATAAGTCATTCTATTCCTAAAGTTAATCAGGAGTGATCAATCCTATTATGACTCACACACCGACTCTACAAGTACTTGACTGTATCTAGAAACCTTTCAAACCTATATTAGAAATAAAGACAGTCCGACACCAAAGTACAGTGAGTTGCTTACAAGTCATGATGGTGATCTCAGGTCGAGGGGCACTTATACCCATTGGCCTTAGCTAGCTACTCTTGATAGTAGAGTGATACATTGGTTATGTTTTATGTAGATGTACTCCTATATCTCACCAAGATGCCATACCAGTGTCTCCACATCACATGGTTATGAGGACAACCAACACATATAGCATACAATGACCTACACTCGATAAGTTATCGTCCATATTAATAACTTATCATTTTGTCATAAATAGTTTAAGAACCATTCGATAAATCCTCCTTTATCAATTAATTATTGTTCTAAGGACTTCATCATAATTTAGAAGTTTATTTAAGAAAGATATAATTTTTATGATGAATCAGCCAAATAACTATTATTATTAGATAATTTATATACTAATTTCAATCATCTACCACTTAGATGATGGGCTTTAGGATATATTTTCTAACAACTCCCACTTGAGCTAAAGCCAATTAGAATGATATCAAATATCTTATCTTTCACTTGAGTTTGTAGAACTCCTTAGTTCCGAGGCCTTAGCAAATGGATCGATCAAGTTCTCTTTTTTCATCGATCTTCTAATATCGACATCATCCTGATCTAAAATCAAAGGTGATAGTGATGCAGAATATGCTAGTTCTTTGGTTCTTTAGCCTGAGCTATGGCTCCAATTTTATGATAGAACTGAACCATTGATGGAGGGTGCCACTCCCAACCTGCTAATGAACCTCAGCAACTACACAACTTATATGGCAGCATCATATGCTACGATGTACTCTACATCGCTAATTGAATAGGCTATAGTATCCTGCTTGGAATCTTTCTAGCAGATTGCTCCTATAATTAGAGTATGATCCGACATTCTTTTGCTATCATCTTGATCTGACTAAAATATGAAATTAAAACATCCATAAGTTTTAAGTCAGTATCTCCATATTTGAGTCACTGGATCATAGTATTTTTCAAATGCTTAAGGATTGTCTATACAATCTTTCAGTGATTCTCACTTAGATCAGACTAGTATCTACTCACTATCCTTAGTGAGTATACCATATTTAGTCTTGAACATGGAAAAATTAGAAGATAGCTAAACCTTTATTCCTTATAATATTAAAATGCCATTTCCGATTAAGAGAATTTTATCCACAAACAACACAAGGAATAATACTACATAATATTTTGTCCAATTACAAATGCAAAGTCTGTCTTTGTTCATAATAAAGATAAACATTCAAAACATATGTTCAAACTCTGAGATGATTGTTAGATGGGCTTTATAGATCCTTACCTTTCCATCTATGGTACTCTGATCCTTTTGAAAATCCATTCACACCCAATGAATTTTATTCCTTCAGGTAAATCAACTAGTGTCCACACACTATTAATTTTTATGGATATTAATTTGGATTTGATGGCTCCAAACCACTTCTCAGAGTCAGACCACTACATTGCATCACTATAGGTGATTGGATCCTTATTATTTTGATCAAGCTCAACAGAATCATCATCCCAGACCAAGACACTAAAGTTTCTATCTGGCTAATGCGATACTCTACCAGATCTTCTTAAAGGTGCCACTATAATTGGCTCCGAATTTGATCTGATCAAATTCAGTTCTGTAGGTTTACTAGATTATGTCGGTTCATTTTTTACCAATCAAACTTTTCTTAGGCATCAGTTCCTTCTCGAAAAAACTTCTTTCCAAAAATGATGCCCTACTGCTGATGATAATCTTATGTTCCTTAGCATGGTAGAATTAATAACCTTTAAACACATATTGAACTATGATCCAAGTTTACCTGTGTGCAAACCTATGATATAGGCCGATTAATCCTAAACCCGAAGGTGAGAGAGTCTAGGTCTATGCCCGATCTATATCCCATATGGAGTCTTTACAATAGATTTACTTGGTATATTTTTAGAGCAAAACAAGCAGTCATAGGAGCACAACCCCAAAATAGGCAGACTAGTGAACCTTATCATGGATTGAACCATATCTATCAAAGTTCAATTTCTCCTTTCTGATACACTATGTTATGAAAAGAAATCCACTGAGAGAGAATCCTATTCTCCCCTAGATAAGTCACAAACTTACTGGATAAGTATTCGCCTCCTCGATCTGATCAAAGAATTCTATTATCTTTTTTAGTTTATTTTTCTATTTCATTATTGAATCGTTTAAATATTTCAAATGATTCAGGTCAGATGTCCCCATGCCCAGATAGGTCGTCTGTAATGAAATATTGATATCTTCCTCTAGCACTTAAGTTTATAGATCCACATATATCACTATGTATGAGACTTAGAACTTTATTGGCTCCTCCACCTTTTTCAATAAAAGATGACTTTTCATCTTCATAAGAAAATAGGACTCACAGACCATCAATGCTTCACAATCATTGATATCGAGCTTTTCCTCTCAAACTATCCTATTTATCCTGTTCTTGTCAAAATGATTCATCTTATAATGTCAAAGGTAGACATCCATGACATAATCTAACTTGGAAGTTTATTAAATATATACATTACACTTAACAGACTTTATAAATATTAAATATCATTTCTTTATTGTCCATGTAGTATTGTAATAATATTTATAATAATGTCAGAACAATCACTTTTACTGATAAATGATAATAATCTCTGACTAAAAGGCCAACAGAGATCATATTGATCATAAATGATGGATAATAATGACAATCACTCAAAATGACATCTTTTAAAAATAAGCTTGATAATTTCTAAAGCTAGGATTGGAATAGGACTTCCATCCCCAATGTTTAGGTATTTCTCACCATTTTCAAACATTCTACTTACCAGTGGTCCTTGCAACAAATTGCATAGGACTACTGGTATTCAATACCCAGGTAGTAGAATTTTAAATAGATAAATTTTAAGGTATTATCATATAACATCTTTGATGAGCAACTCTTGCTCCTTTCTATTTTTCAGCCTGTTATGGTCAAAGAAAGTAAGATAATTCTTCTTCCTATGATTTTGCTTCTAACAGCAGAAGCACTATACCTAATTTGGATCAATTTTGGACTAATTATTTTGACTAAGCATAGAAGCCCCAATATGAACCCATTCATACTATTGAACCAAATTCAACTTTTGATACTAATTATCGAAGTTAGGTCCCATAAGTCATCACCGTCTAACAGTGAATGGAGTAATTAGGATTTAGCCTTAGTTTGAGAAAAGAGAACAATGACCTAATGCATATGAATTATTTTAAACCTGAAGACTTAGACTTTAGTCTTAAGGTTCTCCCACTATTTTATTCAAAATGGTAGCCTCTACCTCTAATTCGGAGAATTACTTTAATTTTTTAGTAGGTACTAGAATCCACGTACATTACACATAAGCCCAACATTGGTCGACCAATCCAAGTGCATCTACAGTTAGATTCATTAATCAATTATTTCTCTAAACAATTTCTACTAATTTAATTTTGCCCTAGAAATCTAATCAGTAGGCTTTGGCCTCCACTGTAAGGATCCGGTTAGGTCCAACAATTAACATGACCATACATGGTGCATCTAACCAACAAATAATTAAGCTCAACTTTGGTTGGTTAATCTAACCACCATTAGAAGGACACTTTCAAGCTATCATACTATGAATGATAATTCCATTAGTCAATAAGCACTAGGCCTTTGGGCCTCCAATGATTATTGAGTTAATGGACTCATTATCCAACACCCTAATGAGAGGCTATGACTCAGTTATCTCCATAACTTTATCTTTTTAAGGACCTAATAATTTTAAAAAATTTAAAAATTATTTATGATTTAAGGATAGAAAGGACATGAACCATTTTACTCCTACTGACTTTACTAAGTCAAGTCCTCCCACTGACTTCTCAAGTCTTTAACAAGGACTAGGATCAATATTGGTCCATAGGCACCTAGATCAATCTCACTGAATAAAATCAGTCTCACTGATTTCCTATGTGACATGGGTTAGCACGAGTCAATGAGCAACCTAATCAAGACTTGACTAACCGCATTGACCAGGTAAGTAAGATTGGTGGGACGGTCTATCAAGACTTGCCTTAGACACCGTTAGAAATGGCTAGATAAGAGGGCTACCAATTAAAACCACCGATCTGGAAATGCCAGATTTACCTTAGACACCAATCAATTTATCAATTTTGATTTGGTTTGTCTAAAGACTCGAGCTCGACCACTGTGCCACAATCAGTATCCATTTATTAGATGTATGGACTTTGATCAACTACAACTATTAAATTGATCTATAGAGAAGACCAAATTCTAATTAACTATAAATTAGGTTTGATCAATTTCTTAACTTAGTCCATATTTAATCTAACCTGATTAAGGATCTGATCAAAGCTAACCTATTATCCTTTAACCCAAATTTTATGAAATTATCTTAGGATCTTTAAATGATAAACCTAGATCCTAAACAATCACTTAATTATCAATTAAGTTCAAAGCTTATGGATTTAGGTTTATGAAACTTTAGAACTAATTTCTGATTTGATCATTTCAAATATTTTTAAATTATAAATAGTTTACATTGAACCATATTCAATATATAATTTTAGATTTGATTTGCTTTAATGTTTCGATCATGTCCTAGGATTTTGAATCTAGAATTTTGCAGAAAGTAAGTTCATAATTTAAATTTTGCAAAACTTATATGTCATACATATACATTCTAGATTCAAAACAAAAACTACATATCAACATATGCAACAAAAGGATCTAGATCTAAACATAAAATATATCATATAGATCAGATCATAAATAATTTAATTTAGATTTAAAATTTAAAAATAAATCATAAATTATTTTAGATCTTATCTAACATATTAATGATTTAGGTTATTCAAGTCTGCACATACTTGGACAACCTCTCCACTGTAAGGATTAAACCTTACAGCAGGACAATCTTATAGTAGTATGTGCAATCCTACATTATTTAGATCTAATCTAAATAATCAAAACATAGATTTAACATCTGTTAATTTTATATTTAAAATTAAAAAATAAATTAAAAAATTATTTAGATCATATTTAACTTATTCATGATTCAAGAATAGATCAGCACATACTAGGACAACCTCTCTACTGTAACGGATAAACCTTACAGCAGGATAACCATATAGCAATATGTGCGATCTTTAGAATTTTAATTTTTAAATTTATTTTAATGCAAACATGAGCATGTTATAAAAGAACCTAGATGCTCTGATACTACTATTGGAAAATATGTAGGATTTCATGCTTGTATTTCAAAACTTTTTCAAAATAAATTATAGCGGAAGATATAGATTAAACTATTTAATCTATAATAGTATGTAATCTGGTTACTAAACCCTACATCTAAAACCTATAACATGTCATAATACATACATAAATGTAAAAATAAATATTTTGGTATTGATTAAATCAATACCCTAGATCTAGAACAGTTCTAGATCTAAACCCTAGATTGCATCTAGATGATAGAAGAGATCAAATCTCTTACGTTCGCATAGGTTGAGAACTTTGTGATTGATTTCATTATAGTCCTTTGTTGCTTGGAGCCACATATGCATCCGACCTCTATAGGTAATCCACACGAAGCTGCAAACATAGATTAGAGGTTCGTCGAACGAAGATCTGCTCGAAGTGCTAGCTTCTCGTAAATCCCTCCAATGGTTAATCTAAAAATTATTTTTTGGATCTCTTGGATACTCCAAGAGGCAAAGAATAAGAGGAGGAATAAGAAAGAAATCCATCTATTGGATCTTCCAAAAGTCAGAAATTAAAAATTAGAAAAAAACATCCTAAGAGAAGACAGATCTTTTCTTTCAAGACATCAACGATTGATGTCCTGAAAACATCTTTATGTTAGGATAAGAGATGACCTTCTCCTCTAGATTTTTCTCATGCCTTTTGGTCTAATATTCTTTAATTTTTCTCATAAAAAAATTTTACCAAAATTAGAGAAGAAGGATTCTCAAAGAAACCCTAAGAGAAGACCTTTCTTCTCTTCTTCTTCTCTCATCTAGATATGATCAGATAATATCCAAATGACCACCATGCCCCAACATCTTGGAGCATTCATCCTCCACACCCACTCCGTTTCTCTCTCAGATTTCTCTCATAGAAAAATCACATAAAACAATGGAGAAAGAAAATGTGAAATAAAATCCAAAGAGAAGACAATCTCTTACCTTTGTCTTAACAGGACATTAACCTTTGATGTCATGAAGAAATCCTTCATGCCTAGAAAGATGAAGCACCCAAAATTTTCATGCCATCTCCCTCTTTCTTTTCTATTTTTCTATGGAGAAAACATGTGGTTTCTCACATCCACTCTACACAAAATAGGCATCCTCCAAAATTCCTTTGACTAGGTTAAATGATCAATTTTTAAGGAATTCAAAAAAGTACAATTGGCTAGCGTCCAATTCTTCGATGCCACCTCCTAAAATTATGGCTTGAAGACCAGGAAGGTGCACATGAAATAGGAGAATAATGCCATAGAAAAGATCTGAAAAGGTCGTGCACAAAAGAATAGCAAGGCATGGAGAAAGGGAGGAAGAGTTTTGAGAATTTAAGACTCTATCAAGTAGAATCCTAAGCAAAACTACTTTTCAAATATGATCAATTCAGATTTAATTCCAAAAACTTCAGATTGTGGGTGTGGAAATCTGCTATTAGGCATGGAGAAGGTCACAAAAATAAAGAAACAAAATAAGTGCGCGTGGGCTTTAAGGTGGTGCAAGGAGTGAGAGTCCTAGTCCAATTGGGACTCATCTTATTTGATCAGGTCAAAATTATTTTGAATATAATTCAAACTAGATTAAATGCAACCTAATAAAAAATGATCCTAGTCCAACTAGGAGCTTAATTAAATTAGATTAAATCATATTTAATTCTAATTTAAATTCTAACTCAATTAGAAATTAGGTGCACTCAAATCCTAGTCCAACTAGGATTTATTTTTTTCTTGCAATTGGCTTATCCAATAAACTAATTAGACTAAATCTAATTAAGTGTAACTAATTCTAATTGAATCTAATTTAATTAGACTTAATCTTAGCCTGATTGCTCAACCAAATTCAGCCAATTAGCAATCCAATTGTTATTAAATCCTCCTACAACACTTGTATTAGATCAAACATCAATCCTATTGATTGTTTGACCTTAGAACAATTCTCAATCATCGATTAACCATCTAATCAAGTTGCAACCTCTTATGTGTATAACCTCATAGATTCAAACCTAAGTTGGTAGTATAATAACTAATCTTTATACCAATCAAAATGGCCATCTAGCAATGGTACCCGACATCCAAATAGGTCAAATGTATACAAAGCAACATTCTTAGAACCTTGGCCGACGGTTACTATATAATTCATTCCTATGACCAATAATGCTTAAGATGACTTCGAGTAAGCTATCAACACTCATACAGGTCATCTCATTTGTGTTTCAAAATTTTACAAATCTCGTGACTCCTCATGAGGATTATCCAGGCCTAGGTTTTGCTAAATTAAAACATAATGAGTCATTCTCTTTCTGAAGTTAATCAGGAGTGGTCAATCCTATCTTGACTCACACACCAACTCTGCAAGTACTTTACTATACCCAAAAATCTTCTGAACCTATATTAGAAATATAGATAGTTTGGTTCCAAAGTACAGTGAGTTGCTTGCAGGTCACCATGGTGATCTTAGATCGGAGGGACACTTATACCCATTGGCCTTAGCTAGCTACTCTTGACAGTACAATGCTACATTAGTCATGTTTAGTATAGATATACTCCTACATCTTACTTGGATGCCATACTAGTGTCTTCACACCACATAGTTATGAGGACAACCAACGCATATGGCATGCAGCGACCTACACTTGATAAGTTATCGTCCTTGTTAATAACTTCTCATTTGATCATGAATAATTTAAGAACCATCCAATATATCCTTCTTTATTAATTAATTATGGTTCTAAGAACTTCATCATAATTCAGGAGTTCATTTAAAGAAGATAGAACTTTGATGATGACCAGCCAAATAACTATTATTATTAGATAATTTATATACTAATTTTAATCATCTACCACTTAGATGATTGACTTTAGACATATTTTTCAATAATTGTTACATGCAAAAATTCAGAAAGAAGAAGCATGAGGAAGTGGTGAGGAGAGGGTCTCCCCTTATTGGGATGTGATTTCTTCTTTAGGATAAATCTAGGGTTTGTCCTGGTGAGTGAAAAGATTGTAAAGAAGAAAGGTTCTTCTCGAGGTTTTATTATGTTTTCTTTTGATCTTATTTTTGAGAAAAATAAGAGAAGAATCTCCTAATCATCCTCTAGATCTTCGTCTCTTGGAAGAGATCTGAAAAAATTCTTATAAAATGACCATCAGGAGGGATTCGTAAGAAGCTAGCACTTCGAGCGGATCTTCATTTGACGAAACTTCGATCAGAGTGGCAACTTCATATGGACAATCTATAGAGGTTAGATATACTATGCAGCTTCAAGTAATAAGGACAACATTGGTTATCAGCTATGGTATTTTCGATCCATGTGAAGGTAAGAGATCTGATCTCTTTTCTGTCTTAGATGTGATCTAGGTTTTCTGAAACTATTCTAGATCTAGGGTATTGATATGATCAATACCAATCATTATTTTATTTTTTAAATTTATGTTTGCATCTTGATATGTCATAGATCCTAGATGTAGGGTTTGGTGATTAGATCACATGCATAATTAGGTTAAACAGTTTAATATATGTATTCCACTGCATCTGATTTCGAAAAAAATTTGAAATATATACATGAAATCCTACATGATTTTCCAATAGTGGTATTTGAGCACTAGGTTCTTTTATGACATGATCATGTATGCTTTAAAATAAATCTAAAAATAAAAATTAAAGATCACACATACTGATTATAAGGTTGTCTTGTTGTAAGGTTAATCCCTTACAATGAAAAGATTGTCCTAGTATGTGCTGATATGAATTTTTGAATTATGAAAAGGTTAGATATGATACAAGTAGTTTTATAATTTAATTTTTAATTTTAAATCTAAAATAAATAGATGTTAGATTTATTTTAGATTATTTAGATTAGATCTAAATAATATCAGAATGCACATATTGATTATAAGGTTGTCTTGCTGTAAGATTTACTTCTTACAGTAGAGAGGTTATCCTAGTATATGCTTTCTAAATCATAAATATGTTAGATGAGATCTAAAATAATTTATAATTTATTTTTTTATTTTATCTAATATTAATTAATTTATTATCTAATTTTTATTATTTAAATAATATGTGTTTCATATTTTGATCTAGTTTCTTTTATATATATGCTTGATATGTAGCTTTATTTTTGAATATGAAATTAATGTATATGATATATTTGCTTTGTAGATTTTAAATTGAGAACTTACTTATTGCAAAACCCTAGATTCAAAATCCTAGGACATGATTCAAATGTTGAAACAAATCAGATCCATAAATTGAATGTGATTCAAAGTAAATTATTTACAAACTTGAAAATATTTCAAATAATGAAATCAAAAACTAGTTTTGAGCTTTCAAACTCCAACCCATAAGGCCTCGAACTTAATTAAGAATTAAGTAATTGTTTAGGATCTAGGTTTCTAATTTGAAGATCCTAAGTCAATTTTATAAATCATGGGTTAAAGGGTTATGGGTTAGCTTTGATCAGGTCATTAATTGGGTTAGATCTAAGGTTAGATTAAATATGGACTAAGTTAAGAATTGATCAAACCTAATTAATAGTTAATTTGGAATCGGTCATTTCATTTCTTCAGATCAATCCAATAGTTATAGTTGATCATAGTCCATACATTTAACAAATGAACCTTTTCATGGCTGAGTGGTTGAGTCCGAGTCTTTAGGCAGACCAAATCAAAATTGATAAATCGATTGGTGTCAAAGGTAAGCCTAGTATTTATAAACTAGTGATTTTTAATTAGTAGCCTGCTTACATAGCCATTTCTGATGGTGTCTAAGGTAAGCCTTAGTAGACCCTCCTATCGATCTCACTTATCTGGCCAATATGGTTAATCAGCCTTTGATTAGGTTGCTCATTGATTCATGCTAATCCATGTCACATAGAAAATTAGTAGGACTAATTTTATTCGATGAGACTGATCTAGGTACCCATGGATCAAAATTAATCCTAGTCATCAATGACTTATGAAGTTAGTAGAAGGATTTGACTTGGTGAAGTCAGTATGAGTAATTTGGTCCATATTTACTCGATCCATAAATAACAAATAAATCTAAATCCTCTAAATTATTAGATCCTTAAAATAATAAAGTTATGAAGATAACTGAGTCATAGCCTTCCATTAAGTTGGATGATAATGGATCCATTAACTCAATAATCATTAGAGGTCCAAAGACTTGGTGCTTATTGACTAATAAAATTATCATTCATAATATGATAACTTAGAAGCACCACTCTAATGGTGGTTAGGTTGACCAACCAAATTTGGACCTAATCATTCATTGGTTAGATGCACTAAGTATGGATATATTAATGGTTGGACCTAACCAAATCCTTGCAGTGGAGGCCAAAGCTTACTGATTAGATTTTTGGGGCAAAATTAAATTACTAGAAGTTGTTTAAAGAAACAATTGGTTATAGAACCTACTCATAGATGCACATTGGTTGACCGGCCAAAGTCGAGCTTGTATGCAGTCTATGTGTATTCTAGAACCTACTAGAAAATTAAAGTAATTCTCCAAATTGGAGGTAGAGGCTACAAATTCAAATAAAATAGTGAAAGAACCTTTAGACTAAAGTCCAAGTCTCTAGGCTTAAAATAATTTGTATACTTTAGGTCATTGTTTTCTTTTCCTTTAGAATAAGGCTAAACCCTAATTGCTCTAATCACTATCAGACAGTGATGTACTTATGGGATCCAACTTTGATTATCAGTATCAAAAGTTGAATTTAGTTCAGTAGCACAAAGGGATTTATACCGGGGCTACTAAGCCTAGTCAAAATAATAAGTCCAAGAATAACCTAAATCAGGCAGAGTGCTTCTACTATTAGAAGCAGAGTCATAGGAAGAAAAATTATCTTACTTTTCTTGACCCCAATAGGTTGAATAAAAGAAGAGAGCAAGGAGTTGCTCATTAACATCTTGTAATTTCTCTGTTTGTGATTCTACTATCTAGGTATGGGATACGTCCTATGCAATTTGTTGCAATGATTTTAGATAAGTAGAAAATTTAAAAATGGTGAGAAATTTCTAAACATAGGGATTGAAAATTTTGTTTCAGTCCTAGCCTTAGGAATAGTCGAGCTTATTTTTAAAAGTTATCATTTTTGAGTGACTGTCACTATTATCCATTGTTTATGATGAATGTGATCCGTTTTGGTCTTTTGGCCAAAGATAATAATCATTCATTAATAAAAAAGGATTGTTGTAATATCATTATGAATAATATTATAATAATATATAGATAACAAAAAATTATATTTAATATGTACATAGCCTGTTAAGTATAATATACATATTTAATAAAATCTAAGTTAGATAATATCAGGGATATCTATCTTTGGTATTATAGGCTTAGTCTTGTTAATAAGAACATGATAAATAGGTTAATCTTAGAGGAAAACCTTGACATCAATAATTATTAATCATTGATAATCTATGAGTCTTTGTCTTCTTAGGAAGATGACAAAGTTATCTTTTACTGAAAAAGGTGAAAGCGCCAATGAGATTCTAAATCTCATACATAGTGATGTATGTAGACTTATGAACTCAAGTACCAGAGAAGGATATCAATATCTTATTATAAATGACCTATCTAGATATGGGTACGTCTAGCCTGAATCATTTAAAATATTCAAATGATTCCATAATGAAGTAGAAAAATAAACTAGAAAAGATCTTAGAACTCTTCGATTAGATCGAGCAGGTGAATACTTATCTAGTAAGTTTTTGATATATCTAAGAGAGAATAGGATTCTCTAATAGTGGACTCCTTATGGAATACCATAGGATGTTGGTGTATCGAAAAGAAAAAATTGACTTTGTTAGACATGATTCAATCTATGATAGCAGTTTACTAGTCTGCCTGTTTCAGGATTAAGCGCTTGAGACTACTTGTTTTACTCTAAAAATTTACATCAAGTAAATCTGTCACAAGGACACCATATGGGATATGGATCAAGTGTAGACCTAGACTTTCTCACCTTCAGGCTTAGGGTTGTTAGGCCTATGTCAAATATTTGCACGTAGATAAACTTGAAGCCCGATTCCATACGTTTATGTTTATAGGATATCTCAAGAAAACTAAGAGTTATTAGTTCTACCATGATGAAAAATATAAGATGTTCATCAATAGTAAAGCATTCTTTTTAGAAAAAGAATTTCTTAGAGAAGGAACTGATGCCTGTATAGTTAAACTTAAGAAAGTTGGAATGGTAGAAAGAATGGACACAATCTAGTAAATCTATAGAATCAGATTTGATTAGATCAAACCTGGAGCCTATTAAAGAGAAACAATTAAGAAGATTCGATAGAGTACCATGCTAGCTAATTAGATACTTCAGTATCTAGGTCCAGGATGGTGATCCTATTGAGCTCAATAAGAACAACAAGGATCCAATCACCTATATGAATATTATGCAGAGGTCTGACTCTGAAAAATGGTTTGGAGCCACGAAATCCAAATTGAAGTCCATGAAAATCAATAGTACGTGGATACTAGTTGATTCACCTGAAGGGATAAAATCCATTGGGTGTGAAAGAATTTTTAAAAGGATCAGAGTAGTGCAGATAGGAAGGTAGAGACCTATAAAACCTATTTGACTATCATCTTGGAGTTAGAACATATATTTTGAACATATATCTTTGTTATGAACAAAGAGGAACACTGCATTTGTAAGTAGGCAAAAGGTTCTGTAGTGTTATTTTTTACGTTGTCTGTGGATGATATTCTCTTAATCGAGAATAACATTCCAATATTACAAGAAATAAAGATTTATCTATCATCTTATTTCTTCATGTATGAGACCAGACATGGTATACTCACTAGAGGTAGTGAGCAAATATCAGTCTAATCCAGGTGAGAACCACTAGAAGATTGTATAGACAATCCTTAAGTATTTGAAAAATACTAAGATTTAGTGACACATATATGGAGAAATTGATTTAAAACTTATGGAATATTTTGATTTCAATTTTTAATCAAAAAAAGATGACAGCAGGAGAGTATCAGGTCATGAAATTATCCTAATTGGAGGAGCAATCTGCTAGAAAAATTTCAAGCAGAATATTATAGCTTATTACGTTAGTGATGTAGAGTATATCGTGGCATCTGATGCCATCATATAGGCTGTGCGGTAGCATAAGTTCACTAGCAAGCTAGGAGAGGCACTCTCCATCGATGGTCTAGTCCTAATATAGCACTAGAGCCATAGCTCATGCTAAAAAACTAAAGGTACATCACAGGACCAGCATACTCTGCATCTGTAGGATTTGATGTGATATTTCCAAGCCTTGGGAGGCCATAAGAGGAGCCAAGGTGTTGGCTCTAGGAGACTAGGATGGGTGTGAGTCCTAGAGCTAGGACAGGAGTTATCCTAGATGAAGGTGGCATGTAGCCCTACAAGGACTCAAGATTCAGGTGTGAGGACCTTGAGGGGATTGATAAGTGCTCCGAAGACTTGAGACACAAGGTGGAGTAAGAGACTAAAGCCAAGAGAAGAAATAGCGAAGATAAGAGGCTGACACATAAGTAGATTTGCTCGGATACGTAGTAGAGCCAGCTCGGACTGAGATCAAGCCAGCTTGGGGTGCAATCCAGTCGATTATCTCAAGCAGATAGAAGATAGAATTCGGGCGAGATGCAGTCGAGCCAGCTCGGCTCCTGATAGTGTTGGATTTGGTGTACAGGGTGGAAGCATGGATTTCAAAGCAAAAACATGAAATCAAATAAACCAAACCCAAACCCAAGGACCAACTTATTAGCAATTAAATCATATAACATGTATTTGTAATATAAAAGAAAGTATTAGAACATACCTCTTATTGCCAAACCCTAAATTGATCCTGATCCTCGGTAGCAGTCCGTCAGGGTTTCCACCAGGTGCCCACGTGTTCACCCTCCAACGTTGGTCCACATACAGACTTGATCAAGACACCAGCATCTTTGATTTATATAATTAAAGTTCTAATAATAAGAACTTTAATTAAAAGGGCTAGACCATCTTTAGCCTTTATATCACGTTCCTTGCCTCTCCTTATCTATCTTTCTTTTTTCTTTTATCTTCTTAATTTTCATTCCTAATCTCTTAGTCTTAAGATGACTTCTTGTCCTTATAATGACAAGCTCTAGACAAGAGAAAGGAAGAAAGAAAATTGGAAAAAAAAAACTCTTATAAGAAAGAAAAGATAATGTTTACACACTTCGGACTCTTGGTGTGCACCCCTATTTATAATGTACATAAGGGTGCCATCTAAAAAACTCACACCCTTTCCTCATCAAATTCTTATGTCCCATTAGCCAATCTCATGCCTCATCAGTAAAAATGAGATATAGACTTAGTCCAAGAGGTGCCTTAAAGCAGAAGGACTCTTGGATTAATTTTACATAAGTTTTTACAAAGAGTTTCAATGCTTCATCTTTGGTGCCACCCTTTTCATCCATTAGATCATGAAACAAAGCCATCCAATGGCTCTAAAAAAGGACGCCCATTCAGCAAGAAGGCATGGTGATAAACTTTGAATAGTCAAAGTCCTAAGAGACTTTGACTTAGTCCAAGAGACGTCAAGGAGGAGTAGGCGGCATGGAGTCTTGGGCAGTAAGGGGGCTTGGGCGACAAAACATCCTGGGCAAAAAATTTAAATGGAAAAAGAAGTATTTCATCTATAGAAGGACTCTTCTGTGCCTCATATCAGATGTCCATGCCAATTAAAAATATTTATGCGACATAACATATGGAAAAAGTCAAAGAAGGTAGGCGCCATCTTATTCCATGCGCCAAAGAGTCCTTTGCGCATGAAAGACTTCCCATGCGCAAGAGAGAGACTCTCTGGCATGTGGGATGTAGGTATGTGGTGCCCAATCTGAAGCCCAATCAATCTAGGTTAGTCCAACTCAAGACCAAATATTATTTGGCTCAAATCGAATCTTAATTAGCCCAAATCGGAAGCCGATTCGAATCCAATTCGAATCCAAATGCTAGGGTTTTCTATATGTGCTAGCATATTCATCTTGCAAGCATGGTCTAATCTAATTAGACCCTTAATCAATTCTCTTTATGTGTGACCCATTGGGTTCTACATCTAACCAACAGTGAGTCAGGGTGTGATTTGACCTAATCTGGTTAGAACTCAACCAAACCGATTTAGGTCAAAACAAGCTAACCCAATTTGACTTAATTTAGAACACTTTCTAATTTAATGATCAAATTAAAATTTTAATTTGATCAAACCCACAAGATATGATTGACGTCTAGCAACATATCATGACTATCCGAAAGAGGTTAAATTTTGATGGAAATACCAAAAATACCCTTTGTTAGATATATGTGCCCTAGAAGCCAGAATTGGCTGACACTTATAATACACTTCTAGGGGCAAAATTGTAATTTTAACTATAATTAATAAAATAGGTTATTTTCTATCACACCTGTGTATTTAGTGTCTGTGATACATCCTTTGAGTTAATGGTAATGATAATTCATATTTTCAAGAGTTGAAAATTTAAGACATGAATAATCATTATTAACTCATAAACAGCTCCCGACCATAGGATCATCACGAGGATGGTGATTGATCCGGAAGGTTGGTGTACGATTGCTTCTCTTTAGTAGATGAGTCTTGAGTCTATGGTGTGGAGACACCAGAGCGAGAGTACAGGTACTCGTTAGAGAACGAGGGCACTGAGCGTGACCACCTCGAGTAGTCATTAGGAAGTCTACCTTCTCGTCAATGACTGACTCGATGCTGCAGTAGTGTGTCTGGTTCTTTGACCTGAGATGCATCGGCAGTTCACCTTGAGGGTGTTATAGTTTGACTACACCATTACTCGGTCTCCTAGCCATATGGAACCCTGAGGTGTATGTTGGCTATAGCATGTTCATTGTAGGAACTAGGATTGCATCAAGATGGGATCTATCTACCTCGGTGGTAGAGGAGCAGCCCTATGATAATCATGAGAATCAAGTCCTGAAGCCCATGGCCATGGCAGAGTGAAATAATAGAAAGAGTTTCTATTTAGATTTTCACATTGGACTCGAATCGAATGATTATATCATATGACAGAGACTAGGGTTTGACGAGTTTACCTTAACCCTAATCTGATCGGGGCTCAAGATAGAAGAACTTAATCACACAGGTAGCTGCACCAAGAGGTTCGCATTCAGCTCTGATGGGTTGCCACCATATACTGCTAGGTGTCACTGGTGGATTTTGGGAGCAATTAGAATGATTTAGATGATCGATCATTCTAGCTGTTCGAATCAGAAGAGTTCTGATCCATCGAAAGGAGTTTCGATGATGTCTATGATAGAGATCATGACATATCCCATTACCATACAGAACTGAACCTAACTGGGTCACACAAACAAGGGTTTGAATCTGGTGATCATCAATTGAACTGATCTAGTTCAATTGATCTGAATGAGATTCAATTAGGTTCAAGAAAATCGTGCTAGCACTCGATTGAACCTAACGTTCTTCTTTTACTATCATAAATAAGTTGTCCTGTCTGAGCCAAAGGAGTTTGTGCTCAATCAGAGGCCTTCATAATGGTCTGACTGGAGGTTGTCCAAGTCAGAAAAGGTTGTCTTATTTTGTAAGACATTACCTGCCATTTTTGGTCACCTGCCATTTCTTGTTCTTTGACTTTGGTCAAAAGTCTACCTTTGACTGGTCAAACGTTGACCATTGACACTTTGACTTTTGACCACATGTCATGCACCTATTGGAGAGCTGGTGGGGGCCTGTCCCCCTGCCAGAACCTGGCAAGGAGAAGGGCGCACGCCAAGGGTGGCGTGTGCCCAAGTAGGAGGCGCCTAGGAGTCCTTGTTGGACAAGGACTCCATCTCCTTTTTGGATTCCAATTAGAGTTCTTCTAAGAACCAACATTGACTGGTCTTAGGCGCCCTCTAAGGAGGAATCCAGGGGTCTCTATTCCCACCAATCAGATTTAGATCTGATTTCACAAAGGGTTGTGATTGGTTGGGAGGAAGAGGAGTTGGATCACGCTTAGTCTATAAATAAGACCCTGCGCCCAACTCAGATTCTAATGCTATGAATTCAATTGAGAAACCCACACCCCAAGGCTGCCTCTCCCCTCCTTCCTCCATGCCATAGTCTCTTCTCCCCTTGCTCTCCACATCCAAAAGGTGTTTTGGACTTTGGTTGGTGCGATTCAGATCAAGGAAAGGCGATCAAAAGCAAGAAGGCTGCGCTGCTGAAAAAGGACGACTGCAGATCTTCAAAAGAGTTTTGAAGATCCTCCAGATCAGATCTAGATCTGATTTTTGGAGGCATGATAGAGAAGAAGAGGATCTCCAGATCCAACCCGAGTGGATACCGGTAGAGGCCAGGCGCTTGCGTGGCTAGATCCAGAACCTTCCGCTGCAATCAGGATCATCTACAGGGTAATAGGATTACCCAAATCAGGTAAATTAAATTTAATTTAATTTATCTATATTATTTTATTTTATTTATTAAAATAATAAGAATTAGATCTGAAATATATCAAGATCTGATTGAGATCAAGAGAAATAATTTTGAAATATATCTCTTGATCTGATCAGATCTGGACGAACCTGGATCGGGAAATCAGGATTTCCCTTCAACTGGTATCAGAGCCATGGTTCTAAATTATTTAGATCTGATTTTAATTTTATTTTAATTAGAAAATAAAGTGATTTCAGATGTCATATGAGATGTGATCAGATCTGAAATCAAAAAAATTAAAATTAAATAATTTGGATCTAAGAACATGAAGATATGCATGACTAGTTCTAGAATAGAATAGTTCTATAGAATAGTTTTGCATGTCTTTGATTTAATCTGATTAAATCATATTTTAGATCTTCTTATTTACTATTTTCTGATATTATAAGTATTATAATAACATCTGATAAACAGCAAATAAAAATTATTTAATTTTAAATATCATATGAGAAATGATTGATGAATGTCTAGACTAGTTGTAGAATAGTTCTACATAATTATCTAGATTAGAATTTATTTTGATTAGATCAATTTAAATCTAATTTTTTAGATTATTATGAGATAATTTAGATCTGAAAATATGCATGATTTGATACATGAGATGTATGCAAAATATGCCATGATTAGATCTACTTTATATATGAGATATATGATATAGATCTGATATTGTTTTGTAGTATTGAATGTTCCTAATTAAGGCATTCCTCTTGGCCGTCCGGTCATAAGAATGAAGAAGGGTTTAAAGGCCCTCTCTTTCCATTCGATGGGGTGTTCTTATGATGTGTAGGGGTGCTGCGTGTTCGTCCTTAATCAGAAACCCAAAACTTACTTTCTGCAAAATCCTAGATCCTGAAACCCTAGGATTTATTGTGCATATTTTGTTTATGAACCCAACTTAATTAAGAATTAAGTTTATGGAATATTAATTAGGTCTAAAATTGAGAATTTCAGATCTAAGACATATTCATAATACTGGGTTCGGGCTTGGGTAGCTCAATTAGGTCTAAGCGGTTGATCAAACCGAATCAAGAGTTGGTTAGATGGGATCAACAATGCTTAAATTGACCAGCCTAATAGGATTAAGTCTAGGTCAAGATCGAGTCACGATCAAGCAAGACCTAATTAGGCTCAGAGGTTAGAGTCTGGATTGTAGGCTAACCCAATTGGTTCTGACTCAACAATTTGGTGTCTAAGGTAAGTTTGGCATAGACGACCGACTGGTTTTTAATTGGAAGCTACTCGACCTGAATGCGTTCTTGTGCGAGTTAACGGCATATTCCTTCCACCGATCTTCACTTACCTGGCCATATCTGTTGACATAGTTCTGATCTGAGGTGGTCAATAATCCGAGCTAACCCATGCCACTAGGTTAGTCATAATTGTTATGACTAAGCCAAGTCTAGTTTAATGAGACCTGAATCAATTCTCCCTAAGAAAAGATTAAGTCCGAGGTCTTCCACCATTGTAGACGTGCGGGCCCTTCCCGGGGTTGATTGTTCTCGACTGGATACAGTGGCTCAGTTGCACCGGGAAGACGCAACCATGTCTATTAGGCATTGGATGCTATGGGCTGGAGGATGAGTTGGGCTCAATATTTGGATACGGTGAGAGACTCAATTAGGAACCCAGTCTATGCAAATGGTGGGTCTGACTTAACTAAGGAGTGGATCAATATTCCGGATACGGTGAGATTCATGAATTAGAGACCAAGTTTGGGTGCACCATGATTAGAGAATCATTGAACAAGAGTTGTTCACTCATTGGCTAACCCATCACCAATAACTGTTAGGTGAGGTGATGAGTCAGTTGGTGAGACCGCACCACCCACTAGAAATCATCAATCGCGGAGATTTTCGCATCTCTACAGAGGGAGTGTAGGGATCCGAGAAAATAGTGGGATCTAATTTGTTTAAAAATAAAATCCCTAAACAAATTGGTCAAGTCAAAATTACAGTATCTAACTAGAATCTTTGACTCTCTACAGGAAAATGTCTGCGTCCAACCCACTGGCACGTATCCTAGACACACATAGACTGAACTGGACCCAATTATAAAGATTGGCTCAGGAACTACAAAATTATTTTGGGTTCAGAGAAGTTAACACATGTTTTGGATCAGGACCCTCCCACCTTACCAGCTCGTCCATCCACTGAACAGAGAGCGTCTCTGGAAAAATGGATTGACGAAGATAATAAGGCCAGATACTACATGTTGGGCTCGATGTCTGATGA
>QRFJ01007346.1:0-62305 GCA_006176705.1 Cocos nucifera | reverse complement strand
GGTCAAGGGGATGAATTATATGAAAACTATATCTGTATAGGTTCTAAAGATGGTGTTCTACACCTTCGACCTATCCGACCATCGAATATCTTTGCTCGATGGTCACTTTGATTGATACAAAAATTTATTCCTATGCTACTGGCTTAGGTTCAAACCTATGAGGTCACACACATTAGAGCTTATGATCTAATCGAATGGTTGATCAATGATTAAGAATCATTCTAGGGTTAAACAATCAATATGATTGGTGTTTAACCTAATGCAAGTATTGCAGGAGGATTGATTAGCAATTGGATTGCTAATTGGCTTAATTTGATTAAGCCAATAGACTAAGATTAAGTTTAATTAAATATAATTTAATTAGATTTAGTTTGTGCTTCATTGGATTAAGTCCGACATGGATCTTCAAGAGGATGGTGATTGCTGGAATGTTAGATATATGTGCCCTAGAAGCCAGAATTGGCTGACACTTGTAATACACTTCTAGGGGCAAAATTATAATTTTGACTATAAATCAATAAAATGGGTTATTTTCTATCACATATGTGTATTTAGTGTCTGTGATACATCCTTTGAGTTAATGGTAATGATAATTCATATTTTCAAGAGTTGAAAATTTAAGACATGAATAATCATTATTAACTCATAAAATGCTCCCGACCATAGGATCATCACGAGGATGGTGATTGATCCGGAAGGTTGGTGTACAATCGCTTCTCTTTAGTAGATGAGTCTTGAGTCTACGGTGTGGAGACACCGGAGCGAGAGTACAGGTACTCGTTAGAGAACGAGGGCACTGAGCGTGACCACCTCGAGTAGTCATTAGGAAGTCTACCTTCTCGTCAATGACTGACTCGATGCTGCAGTAGTGTGTCTGGTTCTTTGACCTGAGGTGCATCGGCAGTTCACCTTGAGGGTGTTATAGTTTGACTACACCATTACTCGGTCTCCTAGCCATATGGAACCCTGAGGTGTATGTTGGCTATAGCATGTTCATTGTAGGAACTGGATTGCATCAAGATGGAATCTATCTACCTCGGTGGTAGAGGAGCAGCCCTATGATGATCATGAGAATCAAGTCCAGAAGCCCATGGCCATGGCAGAGTGAAATAATAGAAAGAGTTTCTATTTAGATTTTCACATTGGACTCGAATCGAATGATTACATCATATGACAGAACTAGGGTTTGACGAGTTCACCTTAACCCTAATCTGATCGGGGCTCAAGATAGAAGAACTTAATCACACAGGTAGCTGCACCAAGAGGTTCGCATTCAGCTCTGATGGGTTGCCACCATATACTGCTAGGTGTCACTGGTGGATTTTGGGAGCAATTAGAATGATTTAGATGATCGATCATTCTAGCTGTTCGAATCAGAAGAGTTCTGATCCATCGAAAGGAGTTTCGATGATGTCGATGATAGAGATCATGACATATCCCATTACCATACAGAACTGAACCTAACTGGGTCACACAAACAAGGGTTTGAATCTGGTGATCATCAATTGAACTGATCTAGTTCAATTGATCTGAATGAGATTCAATTAGGTTCAAGAAAATCGTGCTAGCACTCGATTGAACCTAACGTTCTTCTTTTACTATCATAAATAAGTTGTCCTGACTGAGCCAAAGGAGTTTGTGCTCAATCAGAGGCCTTCATATGGTCTGACTGGAGGTTGTCCAAGTCAGAAAAGGTTGTCTTATTTTGTAAGACATTATTACCTGCCATTTTTGGTCACCTGCCATTTCTTGTTCTTTGACTTTGGTCAAAAGTCTACCTTTGACTGGTCAAATGTTGACCATTGACACTTTGACTTTTGACCACATGTCATGCACCTATTGGAGAGCTGGTGGGGGCCTGTCCCCCTGCCAGAACCTGGCAAGGAGGAGGGCGCACGCCACCCTGGCGTGTGCCCAAGTTGGAGGCGCCTAGGAGTCCTTGTTGGACAAGGACTCCATCTCCTTTTTGGATTCCAATTAGAGTTCTCCTAAGAATCCAACTTTGACTGGTCTTAGGCGCCCTCTAAGGAGGAATCCAAGGAGGAATCCAGGGGACTCTATTCCCACCAATCAGATTTAGATCTGATTTCACAAAGGGTTGTGATTGGTTGGGAAGAAGAGGAGTTGGATCACAGCAGAGTCTATAAATAAGACCCTGCGCCCAACTCAGATTAAAGATTTTCAATTAGACCCATGCCCCAAGGCTGCCTCTCCCCTCCTTCCTCCATGCCAAACCATCTTCTCCCTCTCTGCTCTCCACGTCCAAAAGGAGTTTTGGACTTAGGTTGGTGCGATTCAGATCAAGAGAAAGGCGATCAAAAAGCAAGAAGGCTGCGCTGCTGCAAAGGACGACTGCTGATCTTCAAAAGAGTTTTGAAGATCCTCCAGATCAGATCCAGATCTAATTTTTGGAGATGTGATAGAGAAGAAGAGGATCTCCAGATCCAACCCGAGTGGATACCGGTAGAGGCCAGGCGCACTTGCGTGGCTAGATCCAGAACCTTCCGCTGCAATCAGGATCATCAACAGGGTAATAGGATTACCCAAATCAAGGTAAATTAAATTTGATTTAATTTATCTTATTTTATTTTATTTATTAAAATAATAAGAATCAGATCTGAAAATATCAAGATCTGATTAGGATCAAGAGAAAAATTTTTGAAATATATCTCTTGATCTGATCAGATCTGAACGAACCTGGACCGGAAAATCAGGATTTCCCTTCAACTGGTATCAGAGCCATGGTTCTAAAATTATTTAGATCTGAATTTTAAATTTATTTTAATTAAAAATAAAGTGATTTTAGATGTCACATGAGATGTGATCAGATCTAAAATCAGAAAAAAAAAAATTAAAATTAAATGATTTGGATCTAAGATTAGAAGAATATGCATGACTAGTTCTAGAAATAGAATAGTTCTATAGAATAGTCTTGCATGTTTCTTGATTTAAATTTGATTAAATCATATTTTAGATCTATTTATTTACTATTTTTTGATATTATAATTATTATAATAACATCTAAAAAATAGCAAATAAAAATTATTTAATTTTAAATCATATGAGATATGATTGATGCATGTCTAGACTAGTTGTAGAATAGTTCTACATAATTGTTGTCTAGATTAGAATTTATTTTGATTAGATCAATTTAAATCTAATTTTTTAGATTATTATGAGATAATTTAGATCTGAAAAATATGCATGATTCGATACATGAGATGTATGCAAAATATGCCATGATTAGATCTAATTTTGTATATGAGATATATGATATAGATCTAAAACTGTTTTGTAGTATTGACATGTTCCTGATTAAGGCGTTCCTCTTGGCCGTCCGGTCATAAGAACGAAGAAGGGTTTAAAGGCCCTCTCTTCCCATTCGATGGGGTGTTCTTATGATGTGTAGGGGTGCTGCGTGTTCGTCCTTAATCAGAAACCCAAAACTTACTTTCTGCAAAACCCTAGATCCTGAAACCCTAGGATTTATTGTGCATATTTTGTTTATGAACCCTACTTAATTAAGAATTAAGATTTATGGAATATTAATTAGGTCTAAAATTGAGAATTTCAGATCTAAGACATATTCATAATACTGGGTTCGGGCTTGGGTAGCTCAATTAGGTCTAAGCGGTTGATCAAACCGAATCAAGAGTTGGTTAGATGGGATCAACAATGCTTAAATTGACCAGCCTAATAGGATTAAGTCTGGGTCAAGATCGAGTCACGATCAAGCAAGACCTAATTAGGCTCAGAGGTTAGAGTCTGGATTGTAGGCTAACCCAATTGGTTCTGACTCAACAATTTGGTGTCTAAGGTAAGTTTGGCACATACGACCGACTGGTTTTTAATTGGAAGCTACTCGACCTGAATGCGTTCTTGTACGAGTTAATGGCATATTCCTTCCACCGGTCTCACTTACCTGGCCATATCTGTTGACACAGTTCTGATCTGAGGTGGTCAATAATCCGAGCTAACCCATGCCACTAGGTTAGTCATAATTGTTATGACTATGACCAAGTCTAGTTTAATGAGACCTGAATCAATTCTCCCTAAGAAAAGATTAAGTCTGAGGTCTTCCACCATTGTAGATGTGCGGGCCCTTCCCGGGGTTGATTGTTCTCGGCTGGATACAGTGGCTCAGTTGCACCGGGAAGATGCAACCATGTCTATTAGGCATTGGATGCTATGGGCTGGAGGATGAGTTGGGCTCAATATTTTGGATACGGTGAGAGACTCAATTAGGAACCCAGTCTATGCAAATGGTGGGTCTGACTTAACTAAGGAGTGGATCAATATTCCGGATACGGTGAGATTCATGAATTAGAGACCAAGTTTGGGTGCACCATGATTAGAGAATCATTGAACAAGAGTTGTTCACTCATTGGCTAACCCATCACCAATAACTGTTAGGTGAGGTGATGAGTCAGTTGGTGAGACCGCACCACCCACTAGAAATCATTAATCGTGGAGATTTTCGCATCTCTACAGAGGGAGTGTAGGGATCCGAGAAAATAGTGGGAGCTAATTTGTTTAAAAATAAAATCCCTAAATAAATTGGTCAAGTCATAAATTACAGTATCTAACTAGAATCTTTGACTCTCTACAGAAAAATGTCTGCGTCCAACCCATTGGCACGTATCCTGGACACACATAGACTGACTGGACCCAATTATAAAGATTGGCTCAGGAACTACAAAATTATTTTGGGTTCCGAGAAGTTAACCCATGTATTTGGACCAGGACCCTCCCACCTTACCAGCCCGTCCATCCACTGAACAGAGAGCGTCTCTGGAAAAATGGATAGACGAAGATAATAAGGCCAGATATTACATGTTGGGCTCGATGTCTGATGAGCTCCAGCGCCAACATGAAGATATCGGGACTGCTCGCCAAATGTTGGCTCACCTGCAGGAGATGTTTGGTGAACAGAGTCGCGCAGCCAAATATCAAGTCACGAAATGACTTTTTAAGGCTAAGATGCGTGATGGGCAGTCAGTCCAAGATCACTGTCTGATGAATGATCAAGGACATGGAAGAGCTTGAGAAGCTCGGTGTGAAGTTAGGACTTGGATCTGCAGAACGATATTATTCTGCAATCCTTGACTGATGCATATGGGCAATTCATCATGAATTACCACATGCATAAACTTCAAAATTCCTTGGCCGAATTAATGAATATGCTGGTTACCGCTGAGCTTTCTATGAAAGGTTCTAAAGGCTCAGTTCTTGCTATGGAACGGACTTCTTCCAAAAGAAAGTCTTATGGAAAGAAAAAGAAGTCTGTGAAAAAGCAAAAGGTGGAAGGATCAAAGAAGAAGAAGGCAGAGCCGAAGAAAAAGAAGCCGATGTCAAAGGAAAGTGTTTCCATTGCAACAGCGACGGCCATTGGAAGCGGAACTGCCCTACTTACCTGGCCACCCTGAAGAACAAGAAGGAAGGTCCTTCTGGAGGTATGCTCGTTATTGAGTCTAACCTTACGGTTTCTTCTGCATCCAGTTGGGTGCTTGACTCTGGTTCTAGTGCTCATCTGTGCACTTCCATGCAGGGTCTTGAGGATAGCAGGAGGCTGAGGGATGGAGACATGATCCTACGCATCGGTAATGGAGCAAGAGTTGCTGCAGTAGCCGTGGGAACATACCCTCTTCGATTACCATCTGGTTTAGACTTAGTTTTGAAAGACTGTTATTATGTGCCTGCAGCTAGCAGGAATTTGATTTCTGTTTCATGCTTAGCACTAAGAAGGCTATGTGATTACCTTCTTTAAGGACCATTGTAACATTCTTTATGAAAGAAATAAAATTGCAAATGGTTTCCTTATTAATGGTCTTTATCAGCTACATATTGATGTACCTATTCTAACTATCGAGCAAAACGTGAATGCCAAACGACCTAGGGATAGTCCAAACGATAGATATCTATGGCACCTGAGATTAGGTCATATAGCAGAAGATAGGATCAACAAATTGGAGAAAAATGGGCTATTGAGTCCATTGACTTTCGAGTCATATCCAACTTGTGAATCTTGTCTTCAAGGCAAAATGACTAAACTCCCTTTTGTTGGACATGGGGAGAGGGCCACAGATCTCCTTGCCCTAGTACATACTGATGTGTGCGGCCCATTTGATGTGCCGGCTAGAGGCAATTTTGTCTACTTCATTACCTTTACCGATGATCTGTCTAGGTATGGGTATGTGTATCTTATGAGACACAAGTCTGAAGCTTTTGAAAAGTTCAAAGAATTCAGACATGAAGTAGAAAAACAAACTGAAAAACCCATTAAGGTTCTTCGATCAGATCGAGGAGGTGAATACCTTAGCCGAAAATTCCTAGACTATCTCAAGAAAAATGGCATAGTCTCTCAATGGACTCCACCAGGAACACCTCAACTCAACGGGGTTTCAGAATGGAGAAATCGGACTCTATTGGATATGGTTCGATCCATGATGAGCTTCACAGACCTCCCTGATTTTCTTTGGGGACACTTCATTGTTAACTTCAATTTATCTACTGAATAGGGTTCCCTCTAAAACCGTTCCTACCACACCGTATGAGATATGGCACGGTAAGAAACCAAGTCTGAGTCATCTCAGAATTTGGGGTTGTCCGGCTCATGTCAAAAGACAACAAGCGGACAAGTTAGAGTTTAGGTCCTTCAGAGCTCGATTCATAGGATATCCTAAAGAGTCATTAGGATACTATTTCTACATTCCAGAAGACCACAATGTGATTGTGAGTCGACATGCCATCTTTCTTGAAAAATAGTTTATTCAAGATAGCGGCATTGGAAAGCAGATTAAGCTTGATGAGAAAGTCTCACAAGTACAACGAGCTAAGGACCAATTGGAACCAAATCAGGTTGAGCCAATAAGAACACTACCTCCTCCACCTCGTAGATCGGAAAGAGTTTTCCGTCCCCCTGAAAGATACTTAGGTATTATTTCAGAGGAAGTAGAGAAAATGTTCCTCGTAGGTAATGGTGCTCATGGTGATGATCCCAAAACCTACAACGAGGCGATATCAGATATCGACTCCGAGAAATGGCTAGAGGCAATGCAGTCAGAAATTGACTCGATGCACTCAAACCAAGTCTGGACCTTGGTAGATCCACCAGAAGGTATAGTACCTATTGGGTGTAAATGGATCTTCAAGAGAAAGATTGGTGCAGATGGGAATGTGGAGACATTCAAGGCTAGACTAGTGGCAAAAGGTTATAGTCAACGCGAAGGCATTGACTATCAGGATACCTTTTCCCAGTGGCTATGCTAAAATCCATCCGCACATTGCTTGCCGTTGCAGCCTATTTCGATTATGAAATATGGCAAATGGACGTGAAAACGGCATTCTTAAATGGATATCTTGAGGAAGATATCTATATGGAACAGCCGCTAGGTTTCACATCCAGTGATACTGATCACAAGGTTTGCAAGCTGCAAAGGTCCATATATGGACTTAAGCAAGCATCTCGGAGCTGGAACACTCATTTCAATGATGTGATCAAAAAGTTTGGTTTCATCAAAAATGAAGAGGAACCATGTGTTTTCAAAAAGGTCAGTGGGAGCGCTGTTGTCTTCCTCGTATTGTACGTGGATGACATCCTCCTTATTGGGAATGATATTCCCATGTTGACATCAGTCAAAATATGGTTGTCCAAGGAATTCTCCATGAAAGACCTAGGTGAAGCATCCTTTATTCTAGGAATTAAGGTCTATAGGGATAGACCGAATAGGATGCTAGGACTTTCACAGAAGATGTACATAGAGAAAGTACTAAAGAGGTTTAGTATGGAAAACTCTAAGAGGGGATTAATACCCTTCAGACATGGTATTCATCTTTCCAAGAAGATGTGCCCTAGCACACCTGAGGAAATAGAACGCATGAGCAAGATCCCTTATGCTTCTGCAATAGGGAGCCTCATGTATGCCATGCTATGTACACGACCTGATATAGCCCATGCTGTGAGTGTCACAAGCAGATATCAGTCAAATCCAGGTGAAGAACACTGGACTTCTGTGAAATGTATCCTTAAGTACTTGAAGAAGAACTAAGGATATGATGTTGGTCTTTGGTAATGGAGAACTCCAAGTCCAGGGATACACAGACTCGGATTTCATGTCCGATATAGATGATCGAAAGTCGACATCTGGGAGTCTGTTTGTGTGCAATGGTGGTGCTGTCAGCTGGAAGAGTTCCAAGCAAACTGTGATAGCAGATTCCACCATGGAAGCAGAATATATCGCTGCATCAGAGGCTGCGAAGGAAGCATTCTGGTACAAGAAGTTTGCTGCAGAAATTGGAGTAATGCCATCAGATGCCATTCCTCTATACTGCGACAACAATGGCGCCATAGCCCTTGCTAAGGAGCCGAGGTCTCACCAGAAATCCAAGCACATTGAGCGGCGATACCACCTCATCCGCGATTACCTCGAGAAGGGTTACGTCGAGGTCAAGAGAGTCAACTCCACAGATAATGTGGCAGACCCACTTACAAAGCCGTTGGGCCAGCAGAAGATCGAAGCCCACCTTGAGAAGATGGGACTTAGACTTGTAGCCAATTGGCTTTAGGACAAGTGGGAGATTGTTAGATATATGTGCCCTAGAAGCCAGAATTGGCTGACACTTGTAATACACTTCTAGGGGCAAAATTATAATTTTGACTATAATCAATAAAATGGGTTATTTTCTATCACATATGTGTATTTAGTGTCTGTGATACATCCTTTGAGTTAATGGTAATGATAATTCATATTTTCAAGAGTTGAAAATTTAAGACATGAATAATCATTATTAACTCATAAAATGCTTCCCGACCATAGGATCATCACGAGGATGGTGATTGATCCGGAAGGTTGGTGTACAATCGCTTCTCTTTAGTAGATGAGTCTTGAGTCTACGGTGTGGAGACACCGGAGCGAGAGTACAGGTACTCGTTAGAGAACGAGGGCACTGAGCGTGACCACCTCGAGTAGTCATTAGGAAGTCTACCTTCTCGTCAATGACTGACTCGATGCTGCAGTAGTGTGTCTGGTTCTTTGACCTGAGGTGCATCGGCAGTTCACCTTGAGGGTGTTATAGTTTGACTACACCATTACTCGGTCTCCTAGCCATATGGAACCCTGAGGTGTATGTTGGCTATAGCATGTTCATTGTAGGAACTGGATTGCATCAAGATGGAATCTATCTACCTCGGTGGTAGAGGAGCAGCCCTATGATGATCATGAGAATCAAGTCCAGAAGCCCATGGCCATGGCAGAGTGAAATAATAGAAAGAGTTTCTATTTAGATTTTCACATCGGACTTGAATCGAATGATTACATCATATGACAGAACTAGGGTTTGACGAGTTCACCTTAACCCTAATCTGATCGGGGCTCAAGATAGAAGAACTTAATCACACAGGTAGCTGCACCAAGAGGTTCGCATTCAGCTCTGATGGGTTGCCACCATATACTGCTAGGTGTCACTGGTGGATTTTGGGAGCAATTAGAATGATTTAGATGATCGATCATTCTAGCTGTTCGAATCAGAAGAGTTCTGATCCATCGAAAGGAGTTTCGATGATGTCGATGATAGAGATCATGACATATCCCATTACCATACAGAACTGAACCTAACTGGGTCACACAAACAAGGGTTTGAATCTGGTGATCATCAATTGAACTGATCCAGTTCAATTGATCTGAATGAGATTCAATTAGGTTCAAGAAAATCGTGCTAGCACTCGATTGAACCTAACGTTCTTCTTTTACTATCATAAATAAGTTGTCCTGACTGAGCCAAAGGAGTTTGTGCTCAATCAGAGGCCTTCACTATGGTCTGACTGGAGCCTTGTCCAAGTCAGAAAAGGGTTGTCTTATTTTGTAAGACAATACCTGCCATTTTTGGTCACCTGCCATTTCTCGTCCTTTGACTTTGGTCAAAAGTTGACCTTTGACTGGTCAAATGTTGACCATTGACACTTTGACTTCTGTCCACGTGTCATGCACCTATTGGAGAGCTGGTGGGGGCTTGTCCCCCTGCCAGAAGCTGGCAAGGAGGAGGGCGCACACCACCCTTGGTGTGTGCCCAAGTAGGAGGCGCCCAGGAGTCCCTGTTGGACAGGGACTCCATCTCCTTATGAAATTCTGATTAGGCTCCTCCTAAGAACCAACTTTGACTGGTCTTAGGCACCATCTAAGGAGGAATCCAAGGGGACTCTATTTCCACCAATCAGATTTAGATCTGATTTCACAAAGGATTGTGATTGGTTGGGATGAAGAGGAGTTGGATCACGCATAGTCTATAAATAAGACCCTGCGCCCAACTCAAAAATAATAATGAGAGAATAATTCCCATGCCCCAAGGCTGCCTCTCTCCTCCTCCTCCATGCCAAGTCCATCTTCTCCCTCTCCTCTCCATGCCCAAAGTAGTTTGGGATCTTGGTTGGTGCAATCCAGATGAGAGAAAGGCGACAGAAAGCTAGAAGGCTGCGCTGCTGCAAAGGACAACTGCTGATCTTCGAAAAGGTAGTTTTGAAGATCCTCCAAATCAGATTCAGATCTAATTTTTGGAGATGTGATAGAGAAGAAGAGGATCTCTAGATCCAGCCTGAGTGGATACCGGTAGAGGCCAGGCACTTGCGTGGCTAGATCCAGAACCTTCCACTGCTTACAGGATCATCAACGGGTAATAGGATTACCCTACATCAAGGTAAATTAAATTTGATTTAATTTATCTATATTTTATTTTAATTATTAAAATAATAAGAATCAGATCTGAAACATATCAGATCTGATTTGGATCAAAGAGAAAAATTTTTGAAATATATCTCTTGATCTGATCAGATCTGAACGAACCTGGTCCGAGAAATCAGGATTTCCCTTCTGGTCGGGTGAGTGCAGGAGGGGCAAGTCAAGGGGTGCCTAATTCTTGGGCGCCCTCTCCAAAATTTTTGGCATGGCACCAAAAGGAAATGTCACCCAAAATCTTCTCTTTTTTATCAAGAATATCAAAAAGAAAATAGAGAGGAGGGCGATACAAAAGGGAGGAAGAGTTTTAGTTTTTCAAAATACTATCTCATAGGATTTGAAACCAAAACAAATTTCCATCTTTGACTTGGTCTACTACTAAATTTCCTTATGAGAAAGAGAGGAGAGGAGGGCGTACATGAGAAGATTGGGAGAAAGGTATTTTTCACACAAAATAAGAGAGAAAGAAGGGCATGGGACATGAGGGGCTAAGGTGGTGCAAGGTGAAATCCTAGTCTTACTAGGATTCCACGTATGACTTGGTCAAAGAGATTTCTTAAAGCAAATTAAATAAAAAACTAAGTCAACTAAAATAAATTAGATTCTAATCTAATTAAAAATTAAATTAAATTAAATTAAATTAAATTAAATTAAATTAAATTTTTATTTAATTTTTTAATCAAATTAAAAAATTGGATTGACTTGAGTCCTAGTTGAACTAGGACTAGTTCTTCTTTGCACTTGGCTTTTTCAAAAAGCCAATCAAACTTGATCCAATCAAGCCCACACTAAATATAATTAAATCATATTTAATTAGACTTAATCTTAGTCCTCTGGCTTAATTAAATTAAGTTAATTAGTAATCTAATTGCTAAACGATCCTCCTACAATACTTGCACTAGGTTAAACATTAATCGTATTAATTGTTTAACCCTAGAATGATTCTTAATCATTGATCAGCCATCCAATTAGATCATGAGCTCTAATGTGTGTGACATCATAGGTCCAAACCTAAGCCAGTAGCATAGAAATAGATTTCTGTAATAATCAAAGTAACCATCTAGCAATGGTACCCGACGGTCGAATAGGTCGAATGTGTAGAACCACATCCTTAGAATCCATATGGATATAGTTTTCATATAATTCATCCCCTTGACCAAAATGCTTGTAGGATACCTCAGAGTTCAACTGTCAACTCTGATTAAGTTGTCCACATTGTATTTCAAAATATCAAATCCATCTGATGGATTATCCTGAGCAAGATTTTGCCATATTGAAATACAGTAATACATTCTTCTCTAACTCTTAGAGTGGTCAATTCCATCTTGATCACACTCTAACTTTGCAAGTACTTGACTGTGCCTAGAAGCCTTTCATTACTGAATTAGAAATTCAGTTAGTCCGGTATCAAAGCACAGTAAGTTGCTTGTAAGTCATTGAGATGATCTTAGGTCTAAGGAATACTTATACCTATATCCCATTAGAGACATTCTCGATCGTAGAATGCTCTAGAGTTTGTCATGTTTAATAATGATGTATCCATACATATCACCTGTATGCCATACTAGTATTTCCACACTCCTTGGTTAAGAGAAAAACTAACCTATATGGCATACAACGACCTATGCTCGATAGACACTGTTATCCTAATTAACATTCTATCATTTTATCGTAAATAGATTTAAGATCTAATTGATAAATTCTCTCTTTATCGAAGTTAAATAGTCTTAAGGACTTCATCACAATAGTAGAGTTCATTAGAAGATAAATACTCTATGATGAAAAATATAAAAAATATATTTTATTTATTAATAAATCAATTATAAATACAATGTAGCATAATCATCAATAGGTTGATGATTGGCTTTGGAACATATTTTTCAACAACTTTTACTTATCCTAATGCCACTCAGCATATTATCTAATATCCATCTTCGACTTATGGTTGTCGAACTTCTTTATCACCAGATTCTTCTTTTCGTTGATTTCTGAAGGTCGATGTCACCTCGATTTACGATCTTTCAGATCAGGTGGAAGCGACACAGGATGTGCTACGTCCGCTGGTGTGCCTTTGGTTCCTTTGCCTGAGCTATGGCATCAGTGCTATCACAGTAGAGCAGGATCGGACCATCTAAAGAGAGTGCTGCTCCGAGCTCGGCGATAAACTTTCTCAGCCACACAGCTTTCTCTGTGGCATCTGATGCTATGATGTACTCTGCTTCGCAAACAGAGTCTACCATAGTATGTTGCTTAGAACTCTTCCAGTACATGGCTCCACCACTTAGAGTAAAGATATATTCTGACATGCTTCTACTGTCATCATGGTCAGATTGAAAATTGAAGTCTGTAAACCCCATAAGTTTCAAATCTGACTTGCTATAAACTAACCATTGGTCCTTAGTATTTCTCAAATACTTAAGGATGGTTTTAACTACTTTCTAGTGATTTTCTCCAGAATCAGACTAGTATCTACTTACTACTCCTTATGAGTATGCGATGTCTGATCTCGTACATGTCATGGCATACATGATACATCCCACTATCGAAGCATATGGGACTCTACTCATATGCTCTCTCTCTTCAGGAGTTATCGGACATTCCTTCTTAGAAAAAAAAATTTCATGGCCTATCGAGAGATAGCCTTTTTTGAAATTCTCCATGTTGAACCTCTTCAGCACAGTATCTATGTACATGGACTGCAATAACCCAGGTATCCTTTTAGATCTATCCCTATAGATCTTCATCCCTAGGATATAGGATGCTTCACCGAAGTCCTTCATGCTTCACCCAAGTGCAGAGATGTCATTCTCGATTAAGAGAATGTCATCTACGTATAAGACAAGAAATACCACTACTGAACTATTTGCCCATTTATAAATGTAGGGCTCTTCTCCTTTCTTAACGAAGCCATACATTTTGATCACCTTATCAAAATGCATGTTCCAACTCCGAGATGCCTGCTTTAATCCATAAATGAATTTTTGAAGTTTGCATACTTTGGACTCATCTATGGATGTGAACCCCTCAAGTTATATCATATACACCTCTTCAGTCAGCTCTCTATTTAGGAAAGCTATCTTCACGTCTATCTACTAGATCTCATAGTCCAGATGAGCAGCTATCATAAGTATTATCTGAATGGATTTGAGCATTGCCATAGGAAAGAACATCTCATCATAATCAACACCATAACATTGATGATACCTCTTAGCAACCAGATGAACTTTATAGGTCTCTATTTTTCCGTCTGTGCCCCTTTTTCTTTTGAAGATCCATTTACACCTAATGGATTTAATCCCTTCAGATGGATCAACCAATATCCATACATTATTGATCTTCATAGACTTCATTTTGAATTTCGTGGCCTCAAGCCATTTCTTAGAATCAGATCTCTGCATAGCATCCATATAAGTGATTGAATCCTCATTATTTTTTTTGAGTTCGATGGGATCACCATCCTAGATCAAGAAACTATAGCATCTATCTGGATGATGTGGTACTCTATCGGATCATCTTAATGGTGCATGTATACTAGACTCCAGATTTGATCTAATCAAATCCAACTCAGATTTAGCTACAGGTGTCAATTTTTCTACCTATTGAATTTCATCAAGTTCAACCTTAGAGGCAATAGTTTCTTGACCAAGAAACTCTTTTTCCAAAAAGATTGCCTGATGAACACCTTTTGTTCATCAGCATGGTAGAAATAGTATTCTTTGATCTCTTTTGGGTACCTTATAAATGTGCCCTTGTTAGACCTTGGTCCAAATTTATGTGTAACTAACCGTTTGACATAAGTCGGGCACCTCCAAATCCTAAGATGTGAAAATGCTGGCTTATGCCCTATCCATATCTCATATGGAGTCTTAACTACTGACTTACTTGGAATTCTATTTAATAGATAACAAGTCGATTCGAGTGCATATCCCCAGAAGGATATCGACAAGCTAGCAAAATCCATCATGGATCGGACCATGTCTAACAGAGTCTGATTCCTTCTTTCAGACACACCATTATGCTGTGATATTTCTAGAGGAGTCCATTAAAAGAGAATCCTATTTTCTCCTAGATATGTGAGGAACTCACCAAAATTTTCTCTTCCTCAATCAGATCAAAGAGTTTTAATACTCTTCCCAGTTTGTTTTTCTACTTTACTTCGAAATTGTTTGAACATTTCAAATGAATCCGACTTGTATTTCATCAGATATATCCATATCTAGATAAATCATCTATGAAAGTGATGAAATAGAAATATTCATCTTTGGTACTTATGCTCGTTGGTCCACATACATCAGTATGTACTAGACTTAAGAGCTCAGTGGCTCTTTCATCTTTTTCAGTAAAAGATGACTTGGTCATTTTACTAAGAAGATAAAACTCATAGGTTGAAAGTGATTTACAATCACTAACTTCAAAAATTTTCTCTTGAGTTAACCTATTTATCCTACTCTTATTTATATGATCTAGCCTATAGTGCCATAAATAGATATCTGATATACTATCTAATCTAGGGTGCTTGCCAGTTGAATAGATTACGTTAATAAATTATGATAGCATATAATCATCATTATTCAAATATCCATAGAAAATAGTAACACCATTCATAATGATATTACAAACTCATTTCTTTATTGAAATTTCATAATCATTTTTGGCCAGAAGGCCTACAGAAATAACATTAGAAAAAAAAAATTGGAACAGAAATGATAATCACTAAGAACAACGGTATGGGACTCAAATACAAGTTTCAAAATTTCTAAAGCTAGAACTAAAACTGATCTTTCATCTCCAACGTTCAGGCTCGAATCTCCTACTGACCTATAACTCCTGCAATGAATTGCAAATATAGTAAGGGCTATCGGTATCCAATACCTAGTTAGTAATATCACAAATAGAAAAATTGCAAGAAGTTATCATATAAATACTTTATCCAGCAACAGCTTGCTTCTTTCTCTGCCTGTTCGGGTCTAGAGAGGCAATGTACTAAGGATAATTTCTTTTTCAGTGCCCCTGCTTCTTGCAAAAGAAGCATTCAGCTTGACTTTTATCGAGCTCGATCTTCTTAGTTTGGCCCTACATAGATGTCCCAGCCTGAACTTGCACCTTCTTAGCTTTCTTCTTTTTGTTCTCCTTTCCTATCTTAAAGGATCGAGAACCAAAAGATGAGCTGGAGTTGGTGATCCTTCTCAAAGTTCTGAAGCAACCCAGTAACCCATGGTAGTCTACTTTAGGCTTTGTCATTCTAAAATGTGTGAGGAATGGGAGAAAAGATTGGGCAATGAGTTTGATATTGCATCCTTTCCAAGCTATTTATGCAAGAAAAAATTGAGCTTGCTTAATCGCTCTATCAGCTCGATCATGTACAATACATGATCAGGGATAGAGGCACCATCCCACATCCTGGCATTGAAGATGGCACAACTAGTCTTATGCCTCTCCATGTCATCGAGTGTGCCAAAGGAATCCTCCAATACTTGAAGCATGTCCTTTGGCTAAGCTGTCTTAAATCTATGATAGAAATCATCGCTCATGATAGCTAGCATATTGCAGTGCACTATGGTCTAGTCACTGAGCCACTTCTGGTAAGTATCTTTGACTGTTCCACATGCATTGACAGTTGATTTCTTAGGTGCAGGATTCGTCATTACATATAGGATCTATTCATGCTCTAGGACTATCTTCATCTTTCGGTACCAACTATCAAAGTTGGATTCCATCAACTTATCATTGTCCAACAATGATCGGAGTGATAGAAAAGTGGCCATATCTGCACAAAGAAAAATCATAACTTAATTAGTAATTGATTCATTAAATCTAAAGATTTAGACTTTAATCAAAATATTTTCTCACTATTTTATTCTAATTGATAGTCTTTACCTCCAATTCGAAGAATTATTCTAATTTCTTAGTGGGTACTAGTATCCACATATACTACATATGAGCCCAACTTTGGTTGGCCAACCCATGTACATCTAAGGATAGGTTCATAACCTATTATTTCTCCAAATAACTTTTAGAAATTAAATTTTGTCCTAGTCTCTAGTCAGTAGGCTTTGGCCTCTACTAAAAAAGTTCAGTTAGGTTCAACCATTAACATGACTATACTTGGTCCATCAAACCAATGAATGATTATTTCCAACTTTGGTAGGCTAATCTAACCATAATTTAGAAAGATGCAATCAAGAAATTACATAATGAATGATAATTCCATTAGTCGATAAACACCAGGCCTTTGAGCCTCTAATGATTATCCAACTAATGGACCCATTATCATCCACTTAGTGGGAGGCTATGATCTAGTTATCATAATAACTATTTCATTTTAGGGATCTAATAATTTTAGAGAATTTAATTTGAAGATGAGGGAAGGTCAAATGAACTAACTTGTCATGATCCTTCCACTGACTTCACCAAGTCAGCTTAAGGAAGATCATTAATAGACTAGCCTAGGAGCACCTAAATCAGTCATACTGATTTGCCTAGCTGACATGGGTCAGCTCAAATAGTTAGGTGATCCGATCAAAACATAATTTCACCAAGAGGTCAGATAAGTTCAATCAGTAGGAGGATTTGCCAAAGCTTGCCTTAGACACCATTAGAAATGGCCAGGTAAGCAGACTGTCAATTAAAGACCAACAGTTTGGTTTACCTTAGATACCAACTAATTTAATTAGTCTTGATTAGATCAATCTAATAATTCATGCTAGACTGCATAGCCAAGAATCAAGTCCATCTTGGGTCTTGTTAAAGACATGGACTTGACCAACTATAACTATTGTAATTGATCTAGAGAATCCTCAACCTAATCTAAGACAACAATTGATTAGATTTAGTCAATTCTCTAATTAAGTCAATTATTTAATCTAACCCTAGGTCTAACCCAATTAATGAACCTAATAACTACTAATCCATTTAACCTAATGTGTTATGATTTGTGTTTTAGGATCTTCAATTCACAATCCTAGATTCTAACCAAACAACTCCTTAATTCTTTAAGTTTTGGGCTGAGGGTTAGGGTTCAACTTTTTAAAATAATTTTAATATTTATAAAATATTTTTACAATATGATTCTATCAATCAAGTTGCATGTTTGATTCATAATCAATATGCAAGTAAAATAAGCATGAAACTACTTTAGATCTAATCTAAACAAGTTCATGTAATCGAAATAATTTCAACTATAATCAATCATAAATTATCTTAGATCAAATCTAACATATTTATGATGATTAAAATTAGACTAAAATATTTTTAATTAGATTATAAAATCTCTTAGATCTAATCTAAAATTTTATGATCAATGTCTTAGATCAGCACGTACTAGGATAACCTCTTCACTGTAAGGGATAAATCATACAGCAGGACAACCTTATAGCAGTCCATGCAATCTAAAAAAAAATATATTTTTTGATCTAAAATTATTTTAAATCTATTAAATTATAAATAAAATTAGATCATATCTAATAAATTTATGATTAGAAGCAGATCAACACAAACTAGGATAATCTCTCCACTATAAGGGATAAACCTTATAGCAGGACAACCTTATAGCAGTCTGTGTGATCAAAATTTTAATTTTAGATTTAATAATTAAGTTATAAGTTAGATCTAATCTAATAAATAATCTAAAATAAGCTCAAATAATCATGTAATAATAAATCTAGCTCTGATACCAATTGAAGGAACCAGATCTAGGATTTTAGGACTAGATCTTGAAACTTTTTCAAGATCAGACAGCGAAAGATAAAAATTAATCAAAATTAATTTTAAATATGAAAAAATTATCTTAAATCTAATATCTATTACATGATCATGGTATGTTATTAAATCAAAAATTAAAATCTAAAGAAGAAACTAAAATATATTGATCACATCAATATGTATATACACTACATCTAATGCAGGTATGAAAATAATAGATAAGATCTATTATCTATATAAGTTAGACATTCTAACTTACTGATCTAGGTTTGAGGATGATGTTGCAAGCCATACACACGTTCAACCTTTAGGAGTCATCCATACAAGCCCACGATCATGATTAGAAGTTCTGATGCAGAAAATCAGCATAGTATGCTAGTACAGTGTTGATCCTTCTTTGATGGTCGATCCGATGCCTCCTTCTTCTAGATTTGGACTCTTCCAAAGAGAAGAAGGAGGAGAAGAGGTTTCAGATGTGAGATACTCTCAGAAAACTCAAAGAAAGAGAAAGAGAAAAGGTGAACATAGCAATCCTAGAAGAAGACCCTCTTCTTCTTCTCTTTGCTCTCACCTAGACACCTAGTTTGGTGTCTATAGAACCCCAATGCCCAAGGACTCCCTCTTCCTATTTTTCATACAACCCAAAGCTATATCAATGATCTATATTTCATGAAAATTTTAGATCAAAATTCATCCTTAATATATAGGAGAAGAGGAGTCCTTGTCTAGGTCAAAAACTAGACAAGGAAAGACTAAAAAGGGCAAGTCAAGGGGCGTCCAACTCTTAGGCTCCCTCTCTAGAATTTTTGGTGTGGGACCAAAAGAAAATGTCACCCAAAACCTTTTCTTTTTGTCCAAGAATATTGAAAAAAAAATAGGGAGGAGGGTGACACAAAAGGGAGGAAGAGTTTTGGTTTTTTAAAACACTATCTCATAGGATTTGAAACCAAAACAAATTCCCATCTTTGACTTGGTCCACTACTTAATTTTCTTATGAGAAAGAGAGGAGAGGAGGGTGTGCGTGAGAAGGCTGGGAGAAAGGTATTTTTTGCACAAAATAGGAGAGAAAGAAGGGCGTGGGGCGTGAGGGGCTAAGGTGGCGCAAGATGGAATCCTAGTCTTACTAGGATTCCATGTATGACTTGGTCAAAAAGGTTTCTTAAACCAAGTTAAATCAAAAATTAAGTCAACTAAATTAAATTAGATCTTAACCTAATTAATAATTTAATTAAATTATATTTAATTCTAATTTAATTTTTTAATCAAATTAGAAAATTGGGTTGACCCGAGTCCTAGTTAAACTAGGACTTGTTCTTCCTTGCACTTGGCTTTTTCAAATAGCCAATTGAACTTGATCCAATCAAGCCTACGATAAATATAATTAAATTATATTTAATTAGACTTAATCTTAGTCCTCTAGTTTTATCAAATTAAGCTAATTAGCAATCTAATAGCTAATCGATTCTCCTGCAATACTTGCACTAGGTTAAACATCAATCGTATTAATTGTTTAACCCTAGAATGTTTCTTAATCATTGATCAACCATCTGATCAGATCATGAGCTCTAATATGTATGACCTCATAGGTTCGAGTCTAAGCTGATAGCATAGAAGCAAATTTCTGTACCAATCGAAGTAACTATCTAGTAACAGTATCCGACGATCGGATAGGTCGAATGTGTAGAACAACATCCTTAGTATCCATATGGATATAGTTTCCATATAAATCATCCCCTTGACCAAAATGCTCGTAGGATATCTCAGAGTTTAACTATCAACTTTGATCAGATTGTCCATATTGTATTTTAAAATATCAAATCCATCTGATGGATTATCCTGACCAAGGTTTTGCTATATTGAAATACAGTGATACATTCTTCTCCAACTCTTGGAGTGATCAATTCTATCTTGATCATACTCTAACTTTGCAAGTACTTGACTGTGCCCAGAAGCCTTCCATTACTGAATTAAAAATTCAGTTAGTCCGATGCCCAAGCATAGTAAGTTGCTTGTAAGTCACTGAGATGATCTCAGGTCTAAGGAACACTTATACCTATATCCTATCAGAAATATTCTCGATAGCAGAATGCTCTAGAGTTGATCATGTTCAATGATGATGTATCCATACATCTCATCTATATGCCATACCAGTATCTCCACACTTCCTAGTTAAGAGAACAACCACCCTATATGGCATACAACGATCTATACTCGATAGATGATGTCATTTTAATTAACAGCCTGTTATTTATTTCTAAATAGATTTAAGGACTAATCAAAAAATTCTCTCTTTATCGAAGCTAAATAGTCCTAAGGACTTCATTACAATAATGGAGTTCGTTAGAAGATGAATACTTTATGATGAAAAATATTAAAAATATATTTTATTTATTAATGAATCAATTATAAATATAATATAGTACAACCGTCAATAAGTTGACAATTGACTTTGGAACATATTTTCCAATAAGGAACCCACATATACGATCTAAAATTTGATCTCTTAAGTCCAACTCTTGGATCTAATTTTGAGCCTTATAGATCCAACTCTTTGAATTTGATTTTTGATTACATAGATCTAACTCTTTGGATCTGATTTTGATCCTTATAGATCCAATCAATATCACAGCATTTCAGCCCCTATTAGACCCAAATCTTGACTTAACAAGGAGTCATGGTAAGGCTCTAATCTCCTTCAATCACCCAACCCTTGGGCGTCAAGACTACTGGTGTGAAGCCTCTCCAAGCACAAGGGATGGAGGAGTCCTTCTCACAGAAGGACTCCTCCCTTGGCAACAAAATTTTGGGGCATGAAAAAAGCACTCTTCATGTGGAGATAGGCATAAGGGTGTAGGCGCATGGATAAGAGTCAAAGGGCATGAGATAATGGAGATGTCCTTCTTAAAGTCAAATTCCTCCTTTTGGCATTTAAAATCCTAAGAGATCTGAGAACCAAAAGGCGTGGTGACTTATCAAGAAGGGTCGCCATCTTATGGCACAATTACTCCTCCATGTGAAATCCCAAGAGGTGCAATTCTTCCTTGTGCGTTTGAAACACTTTCATGCATGGATAGGGAGAGATTAAATGGCATGAGGCTTAAGATATGGCATGGAGGAATCCTTCTCATAGTTGGATTCCTCTAATGTGCCACCCAAACCATTTGGGCATGAGGTTTAAAGAGAATAGGATGGCTTAGACTCTTTTCATGATAATCTTTGACCATTCAAAGGGGTGGTTAGGAGTTCAATTGATTTGGTCTTTGACTATTCAAAGCCTAAAGCCACATTGAATCCAAATAGATTAGGGATTAGGGTTTAAACACGTGCTAGCCTATTTGACCTAAACCCAATAGGATCAAATCCTTATTAAATTAGGTTCAACAAGACCTAATCAAAAGTCCTAGACTAATTTTTTTTATGTGTGACCTATTGGATTCCACATGATCAAGCCAGTAGTAGGTCTAAGTTCATGTGCACCTAATCCAATTAGCTTCAAGACACATTAAATCCAAATACATCAATTAATTAGAACTCTTAATTAAATTGCTGAATTAAACTCTTTAATTTATTAGGACCTACAAGTCAAGATTGACATTTAGCAACGTGTCATGACTATCCAGAAGATGTGAAATTTGATGGAATACCAAAATTATCTTTGCATGGTGAGTTACTATGCAATTCGATCACACAACATCTCAGACAAGCTATGGGCATGGAATCAGGTCAAGCCCAAATATCTATCCATATGTATCTCGATTTGATGATGATGACTTGGTGGATGAATTAATAGAAATTCTTTTTAATGTTCAACTTGCTCTAGCTAGAGACTCTTTGAGTCATCATCCTATGAGATCACATAAGATGTTCTCTTCTCTTACAAGAACTGACTGATTTCTTGTTGACCACTCACAACCTTCATGCATACTTTACCAAATCTAGAATATCCCACACATATCTTAGAGAGTCAAGCTAGGGCATGAATCAAAGTAGGGATCCCATACACAATGTACCATGATGATCTCAGGTCTATGTATCACTTGCACCACTCCCACTAGAGAATCATTTTTTGATGTACTAGTGAGGCTCTGAAAGAAAAACATGCTTTTGATTTGCAACCAAAACCTAGAAAAAGATGGATAGCTTGATTTTAAAAAAAATTTCATATCAAATATGCAATGCTTACCATGATTTTGCGGTGAAAAATTAAAATAAAATCTAAGACTTCTTAAGTCTGAAGCTTCACAAGATCCGAATGTGCAGATCCTCTACTTCGGCGCATGCCAAACTCAGCAGGAAGGAGGGATGAAGTTCTGGGATGTATGTAGGATTTTTAGCTCTACTTTCAAAACTTTTTCGATAATTAATCATAGCCGAAATGAAAATTAATCTAAGTAATTTATAAAGAGCTACAGATCTGATTTACAAACCCTACATTATCAGGATCTAATATGACATACATGCATGCAATGAAATATGAAAATAAAAATGGTTATGAGCAGTAAAATACTTTTACTATGCTATGTGTTCAGAACACATTACCTTATGCGGGTAGATGATTTCTGCAATCGAGTCACTACCGATCTAATCACCAGGAAGATCTGATCATTGCAACATAGCCACATACACGTCTGGCCTCCATGGATGGTCCACACGAGGTCCTAATCTCTATTGGCTCCTCATGAGTACTAGCTTGATATATGTAGAATGATCTTGATGGCTGAATCTGATCGAACCCATTCGATCTCCCTCCAATGATTTTTTGGATACTCTAGATTAGAAGCAGAGATAGAGGAGAGGTAGAGGAGGTACACCAAAAAATTTCATGATGATTTGATGCTCAGATCTCATGAAAGCGCACCCCAAATCCTAGATAAAAAATCTAGGGCAGCAGTTTCACTCAAACCTTCATGTCTTACTTTTTCTTTGATTTTCTTCCCTCAATTTTTTTTTAGATTTTCCTCATGCAAAAGGGAAGGGTAGACACATGGAAGGGGGTTTCTCATTTGGTGTTCATGCATCCAAAAATTTTTAAAAAATAATAAGGGTGCAGAAAACAAAGTTACATGTGAGGGAAAGATAGGATAGAGATTAGCCATTTGAATTCAAATCCTATTTGAATTAAAATTTTAATTAGATAAAATCCATCCTTATGAGGCCTGAGAAGGGAGGGCGCAAGCATTCTTTTGCATGGAAAAGCATCACAAGAAAACCTTTTTCGTGGAGAAAGTTTGGTATAAAAAAAGGGTGAGGTGGCACAAGGAAGACTAGGTCAATTAGACCAGATTATACTCGACTCATTTAGACTTAATTAGGCTTAGTTAAATTCTAATCAAATTAGAAATTAAATAAGCCCAACCCCTGATCAAATCAGGGATCATACCTCCTTGGTGATTAGGTCATCTCAAATCGGGTCAAACCCAACTAAATCTAATTCAACTGGACTTGATCCAAAAATAATTACTCAATCAAATTAAGTTAATTAGAAATCAAATCACTAATTAAATTTTTCATAAATATAGAGTCTAAATATAGTGGGTATCTGGACAATGGAGTCCCATCAAAATAAAACTCTTGATTGAAGAATTTCAAATCAGTGGAACTCTTGATCCCGATGTCCGAAATGAGTGAAACTTATGATTACAGAGTCCAGACTCTTGATCGTAGAGTTTGAGACAAGTAGGACTCAGAGTCCTAGAGTAGTAAGACTCTTGGTTGAAGAGTCCCAGTCCAGTGAGACTCTTGGCTATAGAGTCCTAGTCCACTGGGACTCCTGATCATAGAATCCCAGACAATCAAAACTTAGAGTCCTAATATAGTAAGACTCTCTATCGAAGAGTTTCAGTCCAGTGAAACTCTTGATCATGGAGTCCCAGTTTTGTGGGACTCTTCACCAGCCATTAGATCAGGTAGGAACCTCTAAAGTGTGTGATCCCGCAGGTTTGAACCTAAACCAGTAGCATAAGAACTACTTCCTATATTAATCGAAGTGACCATCCAGCAATGGTACCCGATATCTGGATAGGTTGAATAGTCCCAATCGCAACATTCAAAACCTATGCAAATACAGTTACTGCATAATTCATCCCTTTGATCCCTATGTTTGAGGATGACTCAGAGTTAAACTATCAATCTTGAAAAGTACATCCAAATCATATCTCAAAGCAATCAGTCCTATGACCCCTCACTAGGACTACCCTGGCTAAAGATTTACTAAATTAAAATATAATTGAACATAGCTCCTAAATCAGAGTGGTCAATCCCATCTTGACTCACACACCGACTCTTCAAGTACTTGACTATGTTCAAAAATCTTCCATCACTAAATTAGAAATTTAAGTAGTCTGGCACCAAAGTATGGTGAGTTGCTTGGAAGTCACGTAGTGATCTTAGATCGGAGGGATACTTATGCCCATATTCCATCAGAGCAAATCTTGGCAGTAGAAAAGCTCCAGAGTTAGTCACGTTCAGTACAGATGTACCCTATATCTCACCTGCATGCCATACTAGTATCTTTACAGTCCTTGGCTAAGAGGACAATCAACCCATATGGCACATAATGATCTACACTAGATAAACATTATCGTGCTTAGTAACAAAGTATCATTTGATTGCGAATAGGTTTAAGGACTAAATGATAAATCTTCCTTTATTGATTCTAAATAGTCCTAAGAATTTTATCACAATACAAGAATTCATTAGAAGATAGAAGAATTTATGATTGAAAAAGTCAAAAAAAAATTTATTTATTAATAATTTATATACAATTACAATAGATAGCTCAACCATCAACTGGCTGATGATTAGCTTTGAGATACTATTCTCAACATGAAGATCTCTATCGAAGGAAAGCTTTGAGATCAGATCTCAATCTTAAAGATGATGCTCCACACTAGGGATTCACCATGCTAAAGAAGGAGGCATCCAAGGGAGGGGACGGTGAAGTGAAGGACACCCAACACTTGCTCATGCCCAACCCTTTCTCTCTAACTCTCTCTTTCTCTCTTGACTCTCATTGCTTGCATGTCTTACATGCCTAGAAGTCCCTTTTATTTATAGAGAAAGAGTCCTAAGTCTGATCAAAATCCCTCTTTGGTTAGGACTCTTATTTTCCTAAACATTAGGAGTCCTAAATCAACTAGGAAGAGCCAACTCATGGATCTTATCCACTTGCACATGCCCTAGGAGAGTGTGGCGCCAATCCCCATGCCCCCTATTCATGTTGGTCAGCCAAAAGGGTGAGAGAAGCTTAGGTTTAAGTGGCTTAATGAGCCTAATCTAATTAGGTTCAAGTTTGGATTCAATCCAAATTTAATTCAAATTTGATTCGAACTAAATTCGAAAGATTGCTGAATCTAATCTAATTGGGGTTCAGGTGCAAGTCTAACTTGACCAATAAAACCAATTAGACACTAATAAATCAAATCTAGTCAAATTAGATTTGATCTAAAATAATTAAAATTTAAAATTATTCTTCAAAAGTTCTTGGATCATTGACTAGATAAAATTCATCTCCAGAATTAAATCTGCACCTCATATCAAGTGCTAGCTTGACATAGTCAATGTTTAATTGCATGTGCCTATAACTTAACTCCCAATTAAGTAATTTCATATGCTTAATAAAGTCTTGTACTTCTAAATTGAATATATAGACTTTATGTCAATTCCTTCTTGTTAGAATCCGGTATTGCTCTGATATAAATTGTTGGCGCATCGTCTTGGCATCACCTAGCTCTGATGCCATATTGCAGAAGCCCCTGATCTTTAGCATGGACCATAAGAGATCTTTGACGTTCTCTAAGGTTGTGTATCATAGATCCATCATCTAGATCTATGCTAGGACACCTCCCTCCTTGGGCTTGAGGGAGGCGCCTCCTCTCTAAAGGATTTCTTCAGAAACCTAGGGCAACTACTCTAGAGAGAAGAGAGAAGAGAGGTTGAAGGGAGAAAAGATCTGTATTGCTTCACCTCTTTTAAAATCCTAATACAATCTATGTATTTATACATAGCCATTAGGCCTAACCAAAAACTCTCCTGGCTAACCTAATACATGATAGCACTCATTAAGCCCATGTACACCTATATCTCCCATGCTCTCATCCTCTGGATCTAAGTCCGACCCATACATGAGTTAGCCTCCTTAAAACCTCTCAAATTAGGCCTTAAGACCCCTAGGATAAGTTCCTATCCTAGCTCTCAGCACTGAGCCGGCTCAATCTCAGCACTGAGTTGGCTAACCTAAAACCGAGTCTAACCTGAGATTGAGCCGATCCAGTTACATGCCATGCTGAGTCCCGAACATGCTCCTCTCTGTTTGGCCTGTCCTCTGAGACTTAGCCAATCTAGTTTTAGATTGAGTCGGCTAATCTGCAGAAATGATCTTTTTCTGTAGTCTTGATTTTTTGACTTTGGTTTCATGCTCCATCTTGAATTTCAGATCTTTGAAGCACCAACTAAAACCCTGGAATCCCCGAAGCCAACACCCTGGCTTCTTTTGTGGCCTCCCAAGGCTTGGGAGCACCATCAATCCTCACAATCTCCATCTTGGTGCCCCAAGTCTTGGCTAACCCCTCAGCAATGCACTCCCGCATGATCTTGCTGTCATTCACACCCTAACAACACCTGTGCAAACATCGCCTTCGCCAATCCTCTTCAGCTATTGTGCACCTTTGAGGCCTTTAGGATGACCGTCTCCACTATTGAAGATCTGTGCTTGCTTCTTGGCACTATCCTGAAATTATAGGATCCCTTTTACTTAGTAGCTGCATCACTTTTTCTGAACTTTTTTGGAGAACTTATAGCATTTCTGCATCAGTACATGCTGTACCATCTGACACGATCTCCTCAGAGATATGCCTATCCTTCTATACATGCTACTCCATTAGGAACTGTGCATCACCACCGCTGACCCTTAACTCTGAACTCATGCCAAATTTTTTCTCTATTTATGAAGCCACCACTATGGAGCTCCACCTATATCCGAAGTCTACCTGATGCAGTAGAAGTCAACTCTATCATCAAGTCCCTCAAGGCCAACCATACAATACTGCACTACTGAGCCTACCACTGCACCTCGAACACTATCGCTATCCCTTTGAACCCTTTGCACTCTACGGTCCTCTTCGAAGCCATCTTGAATACCTCCGCAAGCTGCGAGCACCTCCAATATCCAAGAGCTCATCCAACTCTTTTGAATCCAGTGACTGAACCATAGAAAATTCCATCCTAGCCTTCTCCTCTTCTGCCCTTGCACCAACCATCGCTTTAGTTGTGCCTGGAGGAACTACAACTCAAACCCTATCCTGGGCTTAGACCCACCTACCTCATCCTAAGGCTCCCAAGACTTCAAGGCTCTCCCTGAGACCTACTTCCGATCTTTCTAAGATGCCTCTTATCACTCTCTATTAAGATACCTTCCTTAACTACTGCACCACCAAGCCTCTCTTAACCTTGTGTCTCTAGGAATGTACTACTGTAGCACTCCAGTGCTCCCTAACTCATCTCGATACTACCTCCTCATAGGTATCTAGATCCTCTCTTGCTGTACACAAACCATCCTCCACTGAATTGTGACTCTTCCTGGTACTCCTGCAGAAAAAATCTGATCCAAGACACTTTTGGTTGCCTGAGATCTCCTGGCGCTCCCTAAGACCTCTTGCCTCTCTCTAAGACCTACTTTCGATCTTACTGAGATGCTTCTAACACTCCCTATTGAGATACCTCACTCGGTTGCTGCACCACCGAGCCTCTCTCAGCCCCTGTGCCTCTAAGGTAGAGCTCCTACAATACTCTAGCACTCCCTGATTTATCTCTACGCCGCTCTTCAGCCACCCAGCCCTAACCTGTTGGACCTCCATGGATCATCCATCTCCAAGGCTCCATAAATCCATGCTTTAGTTGAACCGTTGAATACATCTTTGACTACTTTTCTGTCTTCCTGCAACCAAAGGATGTATAGTCACTTCTTCAGCCTTCCTTCGACCATTATTCCTTGAAAAATCTCTCTTCAACAGCTCCACACTATCCATCTTTCTAGAAAATTTTGATGCTCTCTATTGAGATATCTTCCTCGATTGATGCATCATTGAGCCTCTCTCAGCCTTGCATCTCCAGAAAAGTGCTACTGCAGTACTCCAGTACTTTCTGCCTTGTCTACCATCATACACCTCGATTTTTCCACCAAGACTGATCAACAAATCATGCACTCAAACCTTCCACCCCAAAAGAAATCCTTTTCATTAATTCTCTCAGCCTCCACCTTCAATCCACTACTCCCGATTGGCCAAACCACAGCAATAACAAAAGTAGTTTTGAGACATACCATGGAATACTCGTGCAGATTTCTAATTTCATCCTGTATGACTTCTCCTTCACTTCCACGCACCATCAGGCTCTGATACCAATTGTATAAAATTTGGTATCGCTCTGATATCAATTATTAGAATCCGGTATCGCTCTAATATCAATTGTTGGCATATCATCTTGGCATCACCTAGCTCTGATGCTGTATTATGGAAGTCCCTAATCTTTAGTGTGGACCATAGGAGATCTTTGATGTTCTTCAAGATAGTGTATCATAGATCCATCATCTAGATCTATGCTAGGGCACCTTCCTCCTTGGGCTTGAGGGAGGCGCCTCCTCTCTCTAGGACTTCTTTAGGAACCTAGGGTAACTACTCTAGAGAGAAGAGAGAAGAGAGGTTGAAGGAAGAAAAGATCTGTATTGTTTTCACCTCTTTTAAAATCCTAATACAACCTATGTATTTATACATAGCCATTAGGCCCAACCAAAAACTCTCCTGGCTAACCCAATACATGAAAGCACTCATTGAGCCCATGTACACCCATGTCTCCCATGCTCTCATCCTCTGGATCTAAGCCAGACCCATAAATGAGTTAGCCTCCTTAAGATCTCTCAAACCAGGCCTTAAGACCCCTAGGATAAGTTTCTATCCTAATCCCAAACAGACCTTCATATAGGTCTACCTACGAACTGAGCCGACTCAGTCTCAGCATTGAATCGGCTAACCTAAGACTGGGTCGTCTAAGTTTTAGACTGAGCCGATCCAATTGTATGCTATGCTAAAATTGAGTCGATCCAGTTGCATGCCATGCAGAGTTCCGAACGTGCTCCTCTCTATTTGGCCTATCCTCTAAGACTTAGCCGATCTAATTTCAGATTGAGTTGGCTAACTTACAGAAATGATCTTTTTCTACAGTCTTGATTCTCTGGCTTTGATTTCATGCTCCATCTTAAATTTTAGATCTTCGAAGCACCAACTAAAACCTTGAAATCCTTGGAGCCAACACCCTAGCTCCTTCCATGGCCTCCCAAGGCTTGAGAGCACCATCAATCATCACACTTTCTACTTTATTTGACTTAGTTCGTGACTCCATAGGTTCAAACACTAAGCTGGTAGCATAGGAAAAATTTTCTATAGTAATTGAAGATACTATCTAGCAATGGTTCTTGATGTCTAGATAGGTCCAATATTTGCAATGCAATATTTAAGAATCTCAGCATATGGTTATCGCATTATTCAACCCTTTGATCCAAATGCTCAGGACAATCTAGGATTTGCTGTCAACCCTAATCGAGTTATCCACATTGTATTTTAATATTTCAAATTCATCACATAGATTATCCTGGCTAAGATTTTACTAAATTAAAATACAGTGATACATTATCTCCAGTAGTCCGGAGGGATCAATTTCATTTTGACTCACACATAGACTTTGCAAATACTTGACTGTGCCTTATCTAGTGACCTTTCGTCACTATATTAGAAATGCAGATAGTTCGATACCAAAGCACATTAAGTTACTTGCAAGTTACTGTAGTGATCTCAAGTCTGAGGGACACTCATGCCCATACCCTAATTGGGTTGCTCTTGATAATGGAACACTTAATAGGTGAGTCACTATTCTATGATAATGTACTCCTACATCTTACCTATATGCCATATCAGTATCTCCACACTCTTTGGTTAAGAGGATAATCAATCCATATATCATATAATAATCTATACTCGATAAACGTCATCATCCTTATTAATGATGATCATTTGGTCGCAAACACGAATTAAGGACTAAATGATAAATTTCTTTATAAATTTTATATAGTCCTAAAGACTTCACCATAACATAGGAGTTCATTAAAGAAGATAAACATTTATAATAAAAATGCTAAATAATATTTATTAATAATTAATTCATATACATTTACAAGAATAAGCTCATGATGGAAAATATGCAGGATTTTATGCATGAATTTCAAAACTTTTTCAAAATTTAACTAAGTAGAAGTTGTAAATTAAATCATTTAATCTACAAATACATGTAATCTAATTACTAAACCCTACATGTAGGACCTATAACATGTCATAATGCATTCTTAAATCTAAAAATAAAAAGCTTTGGTATTGATCAAATCAATACCCTAGATCTAGAATGATTTTAGATCTAAAACCTAGATCGCATCTAGGTGAGAGAAGAGATCAAATCTCTTATCTTTGCATGGGTCAAAAACTTTGTGGTTGATTTTTATTGTTGCCTTTGGAGCCGCACACATGTTCAATCTCTACAGGTGATCCACATGAGGCTGTAATAAAATCGAAGGTTCATCGAATGAAGATCGGCTCGAAGTGCTAGCTACTCGTGGATCCCTCAAGATGGTTAATCTAAAATTTATTCTTTTGATCTCTTGGACACTCCAAGAGATGAAGAATATGAGGAGGATTAAGGAATAAATCAAACTCTTAGATCTCCCAAAAATAATCAGAAAATAAATAGTTAAGAAAGATCCTAAGAGAAGACACATCTTCTCTTTTCAAGACATCAACCGTTGATGTCCTAAACAGATCTTCATACCTGAATAAGAGGAGACCTTCTCCTCTAGAAAATTTTCATGCTTCTAGATCACTTCCTCCCTAATTTTTTTCGTAGAAAAATCTCAAAAAAATATAGAGAAGAAGGATTCTTAAGGAAACCCTAAGAGAAGACCTTCTCTTCTTCTTCTCTCATCAGGACATTATCAGATCATGTCCAAAGATGATCATTATGCCCAAATATTTTGGAGCACAGATCTCCATGCCCTCTTCCTCTCTCTGTCTCTTAAATTTTTATCATATGAAAATTATATAAAAATAAAAAAAAAATAACATGAAAGAAAATTATAAGAGAAAATAATATTCTTTTATCTAAACCTCTTTCTCCATGGAAGTACGCACCCATAAACTCCACGCCCTCCCTTCTTTTCGTTGGCCTTTTCACCATGGAATACTAGAAATTTTTTATGCCTAAAAACTTTTAGATGGTGGCATCCAAGAAAAAAGGAAGGCTAGGTCAAATTGACCTAGTCAAACAAGGAAATAAGGAAGAGATTGGGGGGCATCCAACTCTTGGATGCCTCTCCACAATTTTTATTAATGGAGAGAAGGAAACATTCACCCAAGAAGAGAAAAAGGTGGAAACAAAATATTAAGGGTGGGTGTGGGTTAATTTCAAAAAAAAGAGGAGAAGAGTTTTATCAAATTAAAACTCTTATTTAGTTCGACTAATTCAAACTAATTTTCAAATAAGACCAAGTCAAATTTGTATCCAAATTAACCAGGATATGGGGCATGGGAAATCAATCTTATGCATGGAAAATCATGTAAAAATATAAAAATAAATATGTGGGCATGGGCTTTCTAAAGTGGCATAAAGAAGAAGATGGAATCTTAGTTTAACTAGGATTCTCATATACACTAGGTCAAACCCATTTGGATTCAATCCTAAATTTGATTTAAGTCAACCTAATTAATAAAAAATTTTAATCTAATTAGGAGTCTAATTAAATTAGATTTAATTAAATTTAAATCATATTTAATTTTTAATCAAATTAGAAATTAGGTACACTCAAGTCCTAGTCGAACAGGGACTTATTCTCTCTTGTAATTAACTTATCCAATAAATCAATTAAACTTAATCTAATTAAGTCCAAACTAGTTCTAATTGAATATAATTTAATTTGAATTAATCTCAGCCTGATTACTCAATCAGATTGAGCCAATTAGCAATCTAATTGCTAATCGATCCTCCTGTAATACTTGCCTTAGGTCAAATATCAATTACATTGAATGTTTGATCTTAGAATGATTCTCAATCATCGATTAACCATCTGATTAGATTATAACCTCTTATGTGTGTGACCCTATAGATTCGAACCTAAGTCCATAGCATAGAAATTAATTTTTATATTAATTGAAGTAACCATCTAGTAATGATTTCCGACGTCCAGATAGGTCGAATGTATACAAAGCAACATTCTTAGAACCCTAGCCCATGATTACCGTATAATTCATCCCTATGACTAATAATGCTCAAGATGACTTTGAGTATGCTATCAACACTCATATAAGTCATCTTTATTGTATCTCAAAATTTTGCAAATCCTATGACTCCTCACGAGGATTATCCTAGCTTAGGTTTTGCTAAATTGAAACACAACGAGCCATTCTCTTTCTGAAGTTAATCAGGAGTGGTCAATCCCATCTTGACTTACACACTAACTTTACAAGTACTTGACTGTACCTAAAAATCTTTCGAACATATATTAGAAATATAGATAGTCCGCACCAAAGTATAGTGAGTTGCTTGTAAGTCACTATGGTGATCTCAGATCAGAGGGACACTTATATTCATTGGCCATAGCTAGCTACTCTTGATGGTAGAGTGCTACATTGATCATGTTTAGTGCAGATATACTCCTACATCTCACCTAGATGCCATACCAATATCTCTACACCACTTGATTACGAGGATAACTAATGCATATGGCATACAGTGATCTACACTCGATAAGTTAATGTCCTTGTTAATAACTTACCATTTGATCATGAACAGTTTAAAAATCATCCGATAAATTCTTCTTTATCGATTGATTATAGTTCTAAGGACTTCATCATAATTTAAGAGTTCATTTAAGGAAGATAAAACTTTTATGACGAACCAGCAAAATAACTATTATTATTAGATAATTCATATACTAATTTCAATCATCTACCACTTAAATGATTGGTTTAAGGACATATTTTTTAATAACTCCTACTTAGACTAAAGCCAATTAGAATGATATCAAATATTCTATCTTTCACTTGAGTTCATAGAACTCCTTAGTTTTGAGGCCTTAGCAAATGGGTTGGTCAAGTTCTTCATTTCCATCAATCTTCCAAAAGTTGATGTCACCTTGATCTAAAATTGAAGATGGTAGTGATGCAGAATATACCGGTCCTATTAGAATTTAACATCTTGAATTTGATCCACAACAAGAAGAGAATTAATTTTCAGCACAGTAGTTAGGTCGGTTCTTATATGCAGTTGAGCTGACTTGGATTGAGATTGGCTCGAATCACAACCAAACCGGCTCTCTAAGGCAGACGATAGTAGGAGTTTGGATGAGATACAGTCGAGCCAGCTCGATCCCTGATCGAGCCAACTTGATGGAGGTGAATAGAACATGATGGAGTTTTTTTTTCTATTTTGACTTGGATTGTGATTAATCCAAGGTGTCTAGGGAGTTGCGCATGGACTATAGGATCCAACGGCCATGGAGGGTTGCGATCATGATTTGAAGGTCAGAAAATATGTCAAGACTCCATTAAGGACATGTTCGACTCATATTAGAAGAATGAGCACTGTTAGGACTCTTGTGAACTATTGAGAAGAGGATTCTCATCATATTTAAAGGGCTGAGATACCGTGGAGCAAAAAAAATGATGCATGTGGCATGAGAGGCATGTAGAGAGGCTCAGGCAATCATCGAGAGGAGCTTGGCAGAGAACTGAGTACGTGCAACCCATAAGAGAGAGAAGCAATAGGTGCATAGTATCCGATGAGAAGGCTGTGAGGGCATAGCATCTTGTAGCTTCTATGGGTCTCCTTGGGATTCTGAGAGAACTTTTATGAGAGTAGCTTCTAGTTGAGAGAGATTTATGTATAGTGAGTTGAGAGTTGGTGTTCTCCTCTTGTACCTATTTTTTCTTTCATAATGAAGCTTTGCATGCCTCATGGAGATGAGCTTTTAGGCTGATCCACGTACTTGATTATTTTTTATTTCATTTTTTTTTTTACCATAATAATTTGATACTAGATCCTTAATTAGTGGTATCAGAGTAGCTGATATTCCAATAAGTTGGTATCAAAGTGAGTTGATACCACAATAATTGGTATCAGAGCTTGATAGTACCAGAGCATAGATTATAGCAGTGGATAGAGTTTGAAAAATATGGAGAAGACAAGCATAATCAAGGTGGAGATCAATAGATTTGATGAAAAGGATAATTCCTTCTTGTGGCAAGCAAGGATAAAGAATATTCTTATCCAATATGGATTGATCGATGCTCTCTTGTATAATAAGACGCTAGCCACCATAGAGGTGAAGGATTGAAAGTGGATCCAGATGCAGGCGGTGAGCATGATCCACTTGTACCTAGCTGATGATGTAGTGATCCATGTACTTGACAAGATTTTTTTGATGATGTTATGGTTGAAGCTTGAGGAGTTGTACATGACAAAGTTGCTCACCAACACATTATTCCTTTGGAGGCAGTTCTACCAGTTACCGATGGATGAAGGCTAGAGCATGCGGGAGTATCTATCCATCTTCTAGAAGATCCTCATTGACCTCCTTAGCATTGGTAAAAAAGTTGAGGAGAAGACCAGGGCAATGATTTTGCTAGCATCTCTCCTCCCTTCGTATGAGTCCTTAGTGACTGCTCTTCCAGTGAAAAAAAGCACCATCAAGATGAACGAGGTCACTGCAGCGATACTCTAGGACGAGATTCTTAGGAGGAAGAACCCAGCTTCGAGCTCAAATGGTGGCACCTCTGCTTTGACGATTTTTGAAGGAGCAGGAGGCAGTAGATGGAGTGGTAGAGGATCATGAGGAGGACGATCCAGGTCCAAGATAAGGGATCCTAGTAAGATCATATGCTATAGATGCGATGAGTTAGGGCATCAAGTCAAGGATTGTCCACAACTCAAGGATCGGATGAGGGCTATTATAGCGATGGCTAGTAGCGAGTTAGACGATGATGTCCTAAAGATATCTGATGAGGTATCTAGTTCTTTTTAGCAGTGGATTTTAGATTCTGTATGCACATATCATGTTTGTTGCAGAAATGAGCAGTTTGACATCCTAGAGAGTAGTGATGGTACTATTTATCTATTGGATGGATCGAGCTATGTGATTAGAGGCATCGGGATGGTCAGCTGGAAGACACATGATGGTGCAGTGAGGAGATTGGGGAAGGTCTGATACATACCCAATTTTAGATGGAATCTTATCTCACTGAGTAGATTGGATTTAAATGACTATAGGTGAGTAGCTGGTGATGAAATTCTGAAGATCATGCATGGCAATAAAATGATATTGGAGGGAAGAAGAAGATAAGAGAACATTACTATCTGGTAGAAAGTCCAATTGAGGTAGAGCTTCAGGAGCCAGAGAGAGCCCAGTGCAAGGTGGAGCTCCAGGTGGAGATGGATCGAATACGAGATGGGAGACTCGGAAGGATGAGAGGCGACATCGCAGAGTGAAGTTTCTATTACCATAGGAGAATTTCTTGAGTAGGTCTTTGATCAAAGTGGACACAGCCCATGATAGAAGCAAGATTGAGCAGCCTGGCTCGACTCCCATATTTGCCCATCCATGATCAACAGGCATGCCCCAGGGCATGGGGGCAAGATGGATCACAAGCTGTCAAAGTCAGGTGGAGATCGAATATCGAGTCGAGGTGAAGATTGTTAGGATTTGACGGCTCGAATTCGACCCATAATAAGAAGAGAATCAGTTTTCAGTATAGCAGTTGGATTGACTCTAATACATAGTCGAGCTGGCTCAGATTGAGATTGAGCCAACTCAAACCATAGCCAAGCTGGCTCTCTTAGGTAGATGATAGAAGGAGTCCGAATGAGATGCAGTCGAGCCAGCTCGACCCCTGATCGAGCCAGCTCGATGGAGGTGAACAAAATATGATGGGATTTTTTTTTATTTGGACTAGGATTATGATTAATCCAAGGGGTCTATGGGAGTTCCGTGTGGACCAAAGGATCCAGTGGCCATGCAGGATTGCGATCATGATCTGAAGGTCGAAAAATAATGCAAGAGTCCATCAAGAACATGTTCGACTCATATTAGGAGAATGAGCCCTATTAGGACTCCTGTGAACTGCTGAGAAGAGAATTCTCATCCTATTTAAAGGATTGAGATGCTGTGGAGCAAAAAAAGTGATGTGTGTGGCATGATAGGCACATAGAGAGGATCAAGCAGCCATCGAGAGGAGCTTGATAGAGCATCGAGTATGTGCAGCCTGTGAGAGAGAGAAGCAATAGGTGCATAGCATCCAATAAGGAGGCTATGAGGGCAGAGCATTTTGTAGCTTCTGTGGGTCTCCTTGGGATTCGAAGAGAGATTTTGTGAGGATAGTTTTTAGTTGAGAAAAATTTGTGTATGGTGAGTTGAGAGTGAGTGTTCTCCTTTTGTACCTATTTTTCTCTTTCATAATGAAGCTTTGCATGCCCTATGGAGGCAAGCCTTTAGGTTGATCTATGTACTTGATTATTTTTTTATTTTATTTGTTCCTTCTTCCTACCACAATAATTTGGTACTAGATCCTTAACAAGCGATATCAGAGTAGCTGATATTCCAATAGTTTGATATCAGAGCGAGTTGATACCACAATAGATCCTTCAGTTTTTTAGCTTGAGCTATGGCTCAAGTGCTATGATAGGACTAGACCATCGATGGAGGGTGCCACTCCCAACCTGCTAATGAACCTCAACAACTATACAGCTTACATGGCAGCATCATATGCCATGATGTACTCTACATCACTAATTGAATAGGCTACAGTATCCTGCTTGGAACCTTTCCAGTAGATTGCTCCTACAATTAGGATATGACCCCATACTCTCTTATTATCATCTTGATCTGACTAAAAACAAAAATTAAAACATCCATAAATTTTAAGTCAGTACCTCCATATTTGAGTCACTGGATCTTAGTTTTTTTCAAATACATAAGGATTGTCTATACAATCTTCTAGTGATTCTCACTTAGATCAAACTGGTATCTACTCACTATCTTTAGTGAGTATACCATATCTATTCTTTGAACATAGAGAAATTAGATGATAGCTAATCTTTTATTCTTTGCAATGCTGAAATGCCATTCTCGATTAAGAAAATTTCACCCATAGACAACACAAGGAATAACACCATAGAATATTTTGCTTAATTATGAATGCAGGATTTGTCTTTGTTCATGATAAGGACATACATTCAAAATGTATGTTCAAAAACTAAGATAATAGCCAAATGAGCTTTATAGATCTTTACCTTCCTGTCTGCACTACTTTGATCCTTTTGAAAATTCATTTACACCCAATGAGTTTTATCCCTTTAGGTGAATCTTCTAGTGTCCACACACTATTGATTTTTATGGACTTCAATTTGGATTATGTGGCTCCAAGCCACTTCTCAGAGTTAGATCACTGCATTGCATCCCTATAGGTGATCGGATCCTTGTTGTTCTGATCGAGCTTAACAGAATCACCATATCGAACAAAGATACTGAAGTATCTATCTGACTAACATGGTACTTTACTAGATCTACTTAAAGATGCTACTTTAATGGGCTCTGGATTTGATCTGATCAAATCTGATTCTATAAGTTTATTAGATTATGTTGGTTCTTTTCTACCAGTCAAACTTTTTCAAGTTCAACTTAATAGGCATTAGTTTCTTCTCTAAGGAACTTCTTTCCAAAAGAAATGCTCTATTGCTGATGATCACCTTATGTTCTTCAGCATAGTAGAATTAATCACCCTTAAACACCTATTGGACCAAGATCCAAGTTTATCTGTGTGCAAACCTTTGACATAGACCAATCAACTCCAAACCCAAAGGTGAGAGAGTCTAGGTCTATGCCCGATCCATATCCCATATGAAGATTTATAGTAGATTTACTCAGTATATTTTCAGAGTAAAACAAGTAGTCACAACAACACAACCCTGAATCAGGCAAACAAGTGAACTCTATCATGGATTGAACTATATCTAACAAAGTTCAATTTTTCCTTTCAAATACACTACATTCTGAAAAGAAATCTACTGAGAAAAAATCCTATTCTCTCTTAGATATGTCATAAACTTAATGGATAAGTATTCGTCTCTTCGATCTAATCGAAGAGTTCTAATACCTTTTCTAGTTTGTTCTCTAATTTCATTATTGAATCATTTGAACATTTCAAATAATTCAAACCAGATGCACCCATGCCCAGATAAGTCGTTTGTAATGAAATATTAATATCTTTCTTTGGCTCTTAAGTTCATAGGTCCACATACATCACTATGTATGAGAATTAGAACTTTATCGATTCTATCTTTTTCAATAAAAGATGACTTTGTCATCTTTCCAAGAAGATAAAACTCACAGGTTATCAATGATTCACAATCATTGATATCGAGGTTTTTTTCTCAAGCTAACTTATTTATCTTGTTCTTGTCAAGATGATTAAGCCTATAATGCTAAATGTAGATATTCATGACATAATCTAACTTGGATGTTTATTAAATGTGTACATTATACTTAATAGGTTGTATAAATGTTAAATATTATTTTCTTATTGTCCATATATTATTGTAACATTATTCATAATAATATCATAATAATTTTTTTTATAAATAAATGATAATCATCTTTGACCAAAAGACCAATAGAGATCACATTTATAATAAATGATGGACAATGATGACAATCATCCAAAATGACATCTTTTGAAAATAAGCTTGACAATTCCTAAAGCTAGGATTGGAATAGGACTTTCATTCCCAACATTCAAGTATTTCTCATCATTTTCAAACATTCCACTTACCTATAATCTTCACAACAAATTTCATAAGACCATCGGTATCTAATACCTAGGTAGTAAAATTACATACAAAAAAAATTCAAGGTGTTATCATATAACATCCTTGATAAGCAACTTTTACTCCTTTCTCTTATTTAGCCTGTTATGGTAAAGAAAAGCAAGATAATTCTTCTTCTTATGATCCTGCTTCTAATAGTAGAAGCACTATGCCTGATTTGGATCAATTTTGGACTAAATATTTTGACTGAGCTTAGAAGCTCCAATACGAACCAATTCGCACTACTGAATCAAATTCAACTTTCGATACTAATTATCAAAGTTGGATCCCATAAGTCATCATTGTCTAACAATGACTGGAGCAATTTGGATTTAGCCTTATTCTATGAGAAAAGAGAACATAGACCTAAGTATATGAATTATATTAAGCCTAGAGACTTGGACTTTAGTCTTAAGGTTCTTTCACTATTTTATTTGAATTGGTAGCCTCTACCTCCAATTTAGAAAATTACTTTAATTTTTTAGTAGGTACTAGAATCCACGTAGACTACATACAAGCCCGACTTTGGTCGGCCAACCCATATGCATTTACGGATAGGTTCATTAATCAATTGTTTCTCCAAATAACTTCTAGTAATTTAATTTTGTCCCAAAAACCTAATCAATAGGCTTTGACCTCCACTGCAAGGATCTGGTTAGATCCAACCACTAACATAACCATACTTGGTGCATCTAACCAATGAATGATTAAGCTCAACTTTGGTTGGCCAACCTAACTACCATTAGAGAGACACTTTTAAGTTATCATATTATGAATGATAATTCTATTAGTCAATAAGCACTAGGCCTTTAGGCCTCCATTGATTATTGAGTTAATGGATCCATTATCATCCAACTTAATGGAAGGCTATTACTCAGTTATCTCTCTAACTTTATCATTTTAAGGATCTAATAATTTTAGAAGAATTAAATTATTTATGATTTAAGGATAGAAAGAATATGGATTAATTTGCTTCCACTAACTTCACCAAGTCAAGTCCTCCCACTGACTTCTCACGTCATCGATAAGGACTAGGATCAATTTCAGTCCATGGACACCTAGATCAGTCTCACTGAATAAAATCAATCTCACTGATTTTCTATGTGACATGGATTACCATGAATCAATGAGCAACCTAATCAAGATTTGATTAACCATATTGGTTAGGTAAGTAAGATCGGTGGGAGGATCTACCAAGGCTTGCCTTAGACACCATTAGAAATAGTCAGGTAAGTGGGTTGCCAAATAAAAATCATCGATCTAGGATTGTTAGACTTATCTTAGACACCAATCGATTTATCAGTTTTAATTTGATCTGCCTAAAGACTCGGGCTTGACCACTGAGCCACGATCAGTATTCATTTGTTAGATGTATGGACTTTGATCAACTACAACTATTGAAGTGATCCATAGAAATGATCTAATCCTAATTAACTTTTAATTAGGTTTGATCAATTTCTTAACTTAGTCCATATTTAATCTAACCCTAGGTCTAACCCAGTTAATGACCTGATCAAAGCTAACCCATTATCCTTTAACCCTTGTTTTATGAAATTATCTTAGGATCTTTAAATCACAAATTTAGATTCTAAATAATCACTTAATTCTTAATTAAGTTCAAGGTTGAGGGTTGGAGTTCGATATTTTAAAACTATTTTTTAAATTTTAAAAGATTCTTTACACCCTAGCATCGTTTTATTAAATAAGTTGACTCATTTCAAAAATGGATTGGCTTATTTCATAAACAAGCCCTAGATGTAGGTTTGATCATATAAAACTAGCCAATTATGATATTCAACAAACTTCTCAGTTGGGCTGGATTAGATCCCATCCGAGCTGGCTAGAGTAGAAGTTGAGTCAGCTCGATTCTGAGATAGCTAGCTCGGACAGAAGGCTGGAAGGCCATCATTCCCATTCGGCAAGCTCGGATCCCATCCAAGCCAGTTCGAAATGAATCCAAGCCAGTCCGGTTCTTGATCGGGCCGATTGGTGCATAATCCAAAAATCATATCATGGCTGGCATGCTGGTCGAGCCAGCTTAATTCTTGAGAGAGTCGGCTCAATCGATGAATAGAACCCTTTTTAATGTTCTATTCAGGTTTTATCTAAAATTATGTATCCTACATAAAAATTATGAAATTATTTAGATCTAATTTAAATATTAATTCATGATAAAATTTAGATTAAATCCTTCAAATATATTATAAAAAAATATTAGATCTAATTTAAAGATTTATGATCAATTCTCTAGATCGCAACATACCAGGACAATCTCTCCACTATAAGGGATCAATCTTATAGTAGGACAACCTATAGTCTGTGCGATCATTATTTTATTTTTTAGATTCATTTTAATGCAAATATGATTATATTATAAAAGAACCTAGATGCTCTGATACCACTGATGGAAAATATGCAGGGTTTCATGCGTGAATTTTAAAATATTTTTTGAAATATAATATAGCAGAAGTTATAAATTAAATCATTTAATCTATAATTGCATGTAATCTAATTACTAAACTCTACACCTAGGACCTATAACATGTCATAATGCATTCTTAAATCTAAAAATAAAAAGCTTTAGTATTAATCAAATCAATATCCTAGATCTAGAATAATTCTAGATTTAAAATTTAGATCGCATCTAGGTGAGAGAAGAGATCAAATCTCTTATTTTTGCATGGGTTGAGGACTCCATGGTTGATTTTTGTCATTATCTTTGGAGCCGCATATGCGTTTGACCTTTATAGATGATCCACATGAGGCTGTAACAAAATTGAAGATTCGTCAAATAAAGATTCACTTGAAGTACTAGCTTCTCACAGATCTCTTCGGATGGTTAATCTAAAATTTATTCTTCTAATCTCTTGGACACTCCAAGAGATCAAGAATATAAGAAGGATTAAGGAAGAAATTCAAATCTTGGATCTTCCAGAAAAAATCAAAAAATAAATAGTTAAGAAAGATCGTAAGAGAAGACACATCTTCTATTTCCAAGACATCAACCGTTGATATCCTAAACGGATATCTATACCTAAATAATAGAAGACCTTATCCCATAGAAAATTTGCATGCTTCAAAATTATTTTCTCTCTAATTTTTTTCATAGAAAAATCTTACAAAAATATAGAGAATAAGGGTTCTCAAGAAAATCCTAAGAGAAGACCTTTTTCTCTTCTTCTTCTTCTCTTATCAGGACATGATCAGATCATATCCAAAGATGATCATCATGCCCAAATATTTTGGAGCACAGATCTCCATGCCCTCTTCCTCTCTCTCTCAATTTTTTATCATATAAAAATTATATAAAAATAAGAAAAAAATAACATGAAAGAAAATTACAGGAGAAAATAATATTTTCTTATCTTTGTCTTCATCAGGACGTGAACTTTTCATATCCTAATGAAACCTTTTTCTCCAAGGAAGTAGGTGCACATAACCTCCACACCCTTCCTTCTTTTCTTCTGCCTTTTCACCATGGAGTACCAGAAATTTTTGATGCCTAAAACTATTAGAAGGTGGCATCCAAGAAAATAGGAAGACTAGGTCAAATTGACCTAGTCAAATAAAGAAACAAGGAAGAGATTGGGGGGTGTCCAACTCTTGGATGCGTCCCCACAATTTTCATGCATGGAGAGAAGGAAACATTCACCCAAGAAGAGAAAAAGATGGCAACAAAATATTAAGGGTGGGTGTGGGTTAATTTCCAAAAAAAGAGGAGAAGAGTTTTATCAAATTAAAACTCTTATTTAGTTTGACTCATTCAAACTAATTTTCAAATAAGATCAACTCAAATTTGTATCCAAATTAACCAGGATATGGGGCATGGGAAATCAATCTTATGCATGTAAAATCACATAAAAATCTGAAAATAAATATGTGGGTGTGGGCTTTCTAAAGTGGCATAGAGGAGAAGATGGAATCCTAGTCTAACTTGGATTCTCATATACACTAGGCCAAACCCATTTGGATCCAATCCTAAATTTGATTTAAGTTAACCTAATTAATAAAAAAAATTTAATCTAATTAGGAGCCTAATTAAAATAGATTTAATTAAATTTAAATCAGGTTTAATTTCTAATCAAATTAGAAATTAGGTACACTCAAGTTCTAGTTAAACAGAAACTTGTTCTTTCTTGCAATTAGCTTATCCAATAAATCAATTAAACTTAGTCTAATTAAGTCCAAATCAATTTTAATTGAATCTAATTCAATTAGAATTAATCTCAATCTAATTGCTCAATCAGATTGAGCCAATTAGCAATCTAATTGGTAATCGATCCTCCTACAACACCTGCATTAGATCAAACATCAATCACATTAAGTGTTTGACCTTAAAATGATTCTCAATCATCGATTAACCATCTGATTAGGTTGCAACCTCTTATGTGTGTGATCCTATAGGTTCAAACCTAAGATGGTAGCATAAGAATCAATTTTTATACCAATTGAAGTAACCATCTAGCAATGATTTTCAACGTTTGGATAGGTCGAATGTATGCAAAGCAACATTCTTGGAACCCTGGCCCATGGTTACCGTATAATTCATCCCTATGACTAATAATGCTTGAGACAACTTCAAGTATGCTATCAACACTCATACAAGTTATCTTTATTGTGTCTTAAAATTTTGCAAATCTCGTGACTCCTCACGAGGATTACCTAGGCTTAGGTTTTGCTAAATTAAAACACAACGAGTCATTCTTTTTCCGAAGTTAATCAAGATTTGTCAATCCCATCTTGACTCATACACCAACTTTATAAGTACTTGACTGTACCCAAAAATCTTTCGAATCTATATTAGAAATGTAGGTAGTCCGACACCAAAGTACAGTGAGTTGCTTGCAAGTCACCGTGATGATCTCAGGTCGGAGGGATACTTATATCCATTGGCCTTAGCTAGCAACTCTTGATAATAGAGTGCTATATTGATCACATTTAGTGCAGATGTACTACTATATCTCACTTGGATGCCATACCAGTATCTCCACACCACTTGGTTATGAGGACAACCAATGCATATGGCATAAAGTGACCTACACTCGATAAGTTATCGTCCTTGTTAATAACTTATCATTTGATCATGAACAGTTTAAGAACCATCCAATAAATTTTTCTTTATCGATTGATTATGGTTCTAAGGATTTCATCATAATTTAGGAGTTTATTTAAGGAAGATAGAACTTTTATGATGAACCAACCAAATAACTATTATTACTGGATAATTCATATACTAATTTCAATCATCTACCACTTAAATGATTGGCTTTATGACATATTTTTCAATAGCTCAAACATTAACAGGCTGATGATTGGCTTTGGAACATAATTTTTAACAACTCTCACTTGGACTATAGCCCATCGGTATAGTATTGTATACCCATCTTCGATTTGTGATTATCAAACTCCCTAATTGTAAGAGCTTTAATGAGTAGGTCAGCCAGGTTTTTCTTTTTGTTGATCTTCTAATGGTCGACATCACTTCAATCCACAATCTTTTAGACAAGGTGGTAGTGATATAGAATATGCTTTATCTATTGATGTGTCTTTGGTTCTTTTGCCTAAGCAATTGATCTTGTACTATCATAGTAAAGCAGAACTAGATCATTAAGGAAGGGTGCTACTCCAAGCTTGGTGATGAATTTTTTCAGCTATATAACTTTTTTTGTAGCATCAGATACCGTAATTTACTCTACTTCACAAACTAAGTTGGTCACAATGTATTGCTTGAAACTTTTCCAGCAAATAGCTCCACCATTCAGGGTAAAAATGTATGCCAACACATTTTTTCTATCATCTTGATCAAATTGAAAACTGAAGTCTATAAATTCTATAAGTTTTAAATCTGACTCACCATAAACTAACCATTGATCCTTAGTATTTCTTAAATACTTAAGAATAGTTTTCATAATCTTCCAGTAGTTCTTTTTTGGATCAAACTGGTATATACTTAATACCCTAGTGAGTATGCCACATCTGCTCTCATATGATGTACATGATAGAACCTACTATCAAAGCATATAAAATTCTGCTCATATTCTCTCTCTCTTGAGGGGTTGTTGGACAATCATTCTTTGAAAGAGAAATTTCATGGCCTATCGAAATATATCCTTTTTTGGAATTCTCCATACTAAACCACTTTCGTACAGTATCAATACACATGGACTAGGACAATCCAAGCAATTTTTTAGATCTATCTCTATAGATCTTTATCCTTAGGATGTAGAATGCTTCTCCTAACTCCTTCATGGAGAATTATGATGATAGCTAAACCTTTATTTCTTATAATGCAGAAACGTTATTCTTAATTAAGAGAATGTCATCCACATACAGAACAAGAAATATAACCACTAGAATCTATAAATCTCATAAGTTTTAAATCTTACTCACCATAAACTAACCATTGATCCTTAGTATTTCTTAAATACTTAAGGATTATTTTCATAACCTTCTAGTGGTTCTTTCTTGGATCAGATTGATATATGCTCAATACCCCTAATGAGTATTGTTGGGAATGCGCACTCTTTCCATATGGATCGGCATAGCCGTTGGTGATTAGCCAAGCAATAAGAAATTACTTCTCAGAGATTAATGCAGAAGCATGATCAAACAATTTAAGGAATAGAGAAGAAGAGAGAAAGAGATTTTTGGAAGAAAAGAGCTTTTATTCAGTATATTTTAGCACACTTACAATCTTGACCTATTTTTAGTATATATACTTTTTAAAGGGTCAAGCTCAAGCTCATAGAAAAACTCTCCAAACCCAAATAACCCATGTACACAAAATAATAATCTGCAAAAATTGAGTCGGCTAACCTGCGACTGGGTTGGCTTAATTCCAATTATGCACAAATGGGACTAAGTCATCCCAGTTGTGTACCATGCCAACAGTCCAAAAATGATACTTTCTATTTAGATTTTCTTCTGAGACCTAGCCGATCCAGTCCTAGACTTAGTCGGTCCAGTTTTCAACTTAGCTGGCTCAGTCTCAGGGTGAGCCGATCCAGTTTCTGAACTTTGCTAGGAGAGTTGATTTCTCTTTCGACTTGCTCCTATCTTTTCATGATCTATCTTCTCATGTTTCCAAGACTTGGGAGTGTCACTTCTGAGCTAACATTCTCCATCTTGGTGCTTTCAAGTCCTTGTGAACTCATCTCTTCTCAACAGACCCATCCGTGCCACACATCTTTGAAAGCTATCACTAGGGAGTACCTTCATGAGTGCATCAGACTGATTCTTCCTAGTATGGACCTTCATCAGTTCTATTTCACCCTCCTCCACTAGCTCTCTGAGTTAGAAGGAAAAAATCTATTTTCTGGATCAGATTTGTTCAGATCTGATTAGATCAGAAGGGATATTTCAAAAATTTTTTCTCTGAGATCCTAATCAAATTTGAGACACCTCAGATGCGATCTTATTGATCTAATAATAAAAATAAAATAAAAATAAAAATAAAATTTAATTTAATTATATCTTTATTTTGGGTAATCTAATTATCCTATGATGATCCCGAGATTTGCTTGAGGTTCTGGATGTAGCCATGCAAGCGCCTGACCTCTACCGGTATCCACTCGGGCAAGATCTAGAGATCTTCTCCTTCTCAATCAATCCTCCAAAAATTAGATATAGATTTGATCTTGAAGATCTTCAAAACTCCTTTTGAAGAACTACTGTTATCTCTTGCAGCAGTGCTGCCTTCTTCCTTTCCTGGTGCCTTTCACTTGCTTGGATCGCACCTTATTCATGCCCAAAACCCCTTCGGCATGGAGAGGAGAGAGAGGACCAGAGGGTGGTGTAGAGAAGGAGGGAGAGAGGCTTTGTGGCATGAGCTAAAGATAGAAGCATTAAAAACCTAGGCACAGATAGGATTTATATAGACCCTGCTGCACCATGCAGTGCCACATCATCCCAGCCAATCATGGCCCTTTGAGCAATCAGATCTAAATCTGATTGAGGGAATGACATCATCTTATCCAATCAGATGAGAAACCCTCAAAACCCTCCTAAGATGGTGCCAAGATTAGGTCAAACAAGAGTTCTTGATGCCACAGAGTTTAATCCCCTGAAGCAACCCTGGAGTCCCATCTGTATGGGACTCCTCCTTTATCCTCATGGGGTGCATGCCTCCCTAGGCATGCACCCTCTTCCTATCTGCATTTAGTAGGGGGACAAGGCCCTAGGTACTCTCCTATAGGCACATGACACATGGGCAGATATCCAAGTATCTAGGGTCAATATTTGACCAATGTCCAAAAACAAGAATTAGCAGGTGATCAAAAATGGCAGGTGTTATCTTAAATTTATTTCATAAATTAAGACAATCCTTTTTTGATCTGGATAAGCTCTAGTCAGACCAAGTAAAGGTTCCTGAGTGAGCCCAAACACATTTGGCTCAGTCGAGACAAGATTTAATGATTATTAAAGGAGAACATTAGGCTCAATCGTGTGTTAGCATGATTTTTTGAACCTAATTGAATCTTATTCAAATCAATTGAACTGGATTAGTCCAATTAATGACATCCATATTCAAACCCTTATTTGTGTGATCTAGTTAGGTTTAGTTTCGTATGGTAATGGGATATGTCGCGATTTCTATCATCGACATCATTGAAACACCTTCTGATCGATCATCCAAATCATTCTAATTGCTTCTAAAATCCACCAGTGACACCAAGCAGCATATGGTGGCAACCCATCAAAACTAAAAGTGAACCTCTCGATATAGTTACCTATGTGATTAGGTTCCTCTATCTTGAGCTCCGACCTGATTAGGGTTAAGGTGATCTCGTCAAACCCTAATATCCATCATATGAATTAATCATTCGATTCAAGTCCAATGTGAAAATCCTAATAGAAAATCTTTCTATTATTTCACTCTGCCATGGCCATGGGCTTATGAACTTGATTCTCCTGTTCATCATAGCGCTGCTCCTCATCTACCGAGGTAGATAGATCTCCTATTGGTGCAATCTAATTCGTACAATGAACATGCTATAGCCAACATACACCTTAGGATTCTGAATGGCTAGAAGATCGAGTTATGGTGTAGTCAAACTATAACACCCATAAGATGAACTGTCGATGCACCTTAGATCAAAGAACCAGACACACCACTATAGATTCGAGCTAGTCATTGATGAGAAGTTAGACTTCCTCATGACTGCTCAAGGTGGTCATGCTTAGTGCCCTCGTTCTCTAACGAGTACTTGTACTCTCGCTCCAGTGTCCCTACACTATAGACTCAAGATTTATCTATCCTAAAGAAGCGATCATACACCAACCTTTCAGATCAATCACCATCCTCATGATGATCCTATGGTCAGAAGCATTTTGTGAGTTAATAATAAAAATTCATGTCTTAAATTTTTAACTCTTGAAAATATGAACTATCATTACCATTAACTCAAGGAATGCATCACAGACACTTTCAAATACACACTATGATAAAAAATAATTTATTTTATTATTTATAGTCAAAATTATAATTTTGCCCTTAGAAGTATATTACAAGTGTCAGTAATCTGACTTCTAGGGCACATATATCTAACAAACTTTCACTTGATCTAAAGTCAATTGGCTACAAATCTAAGTTCCATCTTCTTAAGCTGGGCTTCGATCTTTTGCTAGCCCAATGGCTTTGTAAGTTGGTTTGCTGCATTGTCTACGATGTCGACTCTCTTGACCTTGACGTAACCTTACTCGAGGTAATCATGGATGAGGTGGTATCGCCGCTCGATGTGCTTAGATTTTTGGTGAGATCTTGGCTCCTTAGCAAGGGCTATAGCGCCATTATTATTGCAGTACAGAAGAATAGCATCCGATGGGATCACTCTGATCTCTGTAGTGAACTTCTTATACTAGAATGCCTCCTTCGTAGCTTGTGATACAGCGATGTACTCTGCTTCCATGGTGGAATCTGCTATCACTATCTGCTTGGAACTCTTCCAATTGATAGCACCACCATTACATACAAACAGGCTCCCAGATGTCGACTTTCGATCATCTATATCGGACATATAATTTGAGTCTATATATTCCTGAACTTGGAGTTCTTCATTACCAAAAATCAACAACATATCCTTAGTTCTTCTCAAGTACTTAAGGATACATTTCATAAAAGTGCAGTGTTCTTCACCTGGATTCGACTGATATCTGCTCGTGACACTCACAGCATGGGCTATATCAAGTCGTGTACATAACATGACATACATGAGGCTTCCAATTACTGAAGCATAAGGGATCTTGCTCATGCGTTCAATCTCCTCAGGTATGTTGGGTCACATTTTCTTGGAGAGGTGAATGGCATGTCTGAAGGGTACCAATACCCTCTTGGAGTTTTCCATGCTAAACCTTTTTAGTACTTCCTCTATGTACATCTTCTATGAAAGACCTAGCATTCTATTCGGTCTATCTCTATAGACCTTAATTTCTAGAATGAAGGATGCTTCTTCTAGATCTTTTATGGAGAATTCTATAGATAACCATATTTTAACTATGGTCAATATGAGAATATCATTTTCAATAAGAAGGATATCATCCACGTATAGTATGAGGAAGACAATAGTGCTCCCACTGACCTTTTTGAAAATACACGATTCCTCCTCATTTTTGATGAAACCAAATAATTTGATCACATCATTAAAACAAGTTTTCCAACTCTGAGATGCTTGCTTAAATCCATATATGGATCTTTGCAGCTTGCATACTTTGTGATCAGCATCACTGGATGTGAAACCTAGCGGCTGTTCCATATAGATATCTTCCTCAAGGTATCCTTTTGAGAATGTCATTTTTACGTCCATTTGCCATATTTCATAATCGAAATAGGCTACAACAGCAAGCAATATGCGGAAGAATTTTAGCATAGCTACTGGTGAAAAGATATCCTGATAGTCAATGCCTTCGCGCTGACTATACCTTTTTGCCGCTAATCTAGCTTTGAATGTCTCCATATTTCCATCTGCACTAATCTTTCTCTTATAGATCTATTTACACCTAATAGGTACTATACCTTCCGTTGGATCTACCAAGGTTCAGACTTGGTTTGAGTGCATTGCATCAATTTCTGACTTCATTGCCTCTAACCATTTCTCAGAGTCAATATCCGATATCATCTTGTCATAGGTTTCAGGATCATCATCATGAACTCCATTACCTATGAGTAACATGTCTTTTACTTCCTCTGAAATAGTACTTAAATACCTCTCAGGGGGATGGAAAACCTTTTCTGATCAATGAGGTGAAGGAGGTAGTGATTATATTGGCTCAACTTGATTTGGTTCCATAGGATCCTTAGCTCATTGCTCTTGGGAGACTTTTTCCTCGAGCTTGATCTACTTTCCATTGCCACTATCTTGAATAAACTATTTTTCAAGAAAGATAACATACCGACTCACAATCACATTATGGTCTTTTGGAATGTAGAAATAATATTCTAATGACTCTTTAGGATATCCTATGAATCGAGCTCTAAAGGACCTATAGTCTAACTTATCTGCTTGTTGTCTTTTGACATGAGTCAGACAACCCTAAATTCTGAGATGACTCAGACTTGGTTTCTTACTATGCCATATCTCATATGGTATGGTAGGAACGGTTTTAGAGAAAATCCTATTCAGTAAATATATAGTAGTTAATAGACTATATCCTCAAAGAAAATTAGGAAGATCTGTAAAGCTCATCATGGATCGGACCATATCTAATAGGGTTCGGTTCCTCCATTCTGAAGTTTTGTTGAGTAGAGATGTTCCAGGTGGAGTCTGTTAAGAGACTATGCCATATTGCTTGAGATAGTCCAGAAATTCTCGACTAAGGTATTCACCTTCTCGATCTGATCGAAAAATCTTAATAGATTTTTTAGTTTGCTTTTCCACTTCATGTCTGAATTTCTTAAACTTTTCAAAGGCTTCAGACTTGTGTCTCATAAGATACACATACCCATACCGAGATAAATCATCGATAAAGGTTATGAAGTAGACAAAGTTGCCTTTAGCCGGTACATTAAATGGGCCACACACATCAGTATGTACTAAGGCAAGTAGATCCATGGCCTTTCCCCATGTCCTATAAAAGAAAGCTTAGTCATTTTGCCTTGAAGACATGATTCACAAATTGGATATGACTCAGAAGTCAACGGACTCAATAGCCCAGTTTTCTCCAATTTGTTAATCCTATCTTTTGCTATATGACCAAGCCTTAGGTGCCATAGATACCTATTGTTTGGACTATCCCTAAGTTGTTTTAATCCTATGGTATTCACATTTTGCTCGATATTAAAGATAGATACATCAATATGTAACTGGTAGAGACCATTAATAAGAAAACTACTTGTAATTTTATTTCTTTCATAAAGAATATTACAATGATCCTTAAAAAAATTAATTACATAGCCTTCTTGTGCTAAATATGAAATAGAAATCAAATTCTTGCTTGCAGCAGGCATATAATAACAATCTTTAAGTATTAAATCTAAGTCAGATGGTAGTCAAAGAGGGTAGGTTTCTACGGCCACAACAGCAATCCTTGCTCTATTTTCGATGCATAGGATCATCTCACCATCCCTCAGCCTCCTGCTATCCTCAAGACCCTGCATGAAAGTGCACAAATGAGCACTAGAACCAAAGTCAAGCACCCAACTGGATGTAGAAGAAATCGTAAGGTTAGTTTCAATAATGAGCATACCTCCAGAAGGACTTGTCTCCTTATTCTTCAGGGTGGCCAGGTATGTAGGGCAATATCGCTTCTAGTGGCCATCAGTATTATAATGAAAATAATTTTCTTTATCAGCGGCCTTCATCTTCAGCTCTACCTTCTTTTTCTTTTCACCTTCCATCTTTTGCTTTTTCACAGACTTCTTTTTCTTTTCAAAAGACTTTCTCTTAAAAGAAGTTCATTCCATAGCAAGTACTGAGCCTTTAGAACCTTTCATAGAAAGCTCAGCAGTAACCAGCATATTCATAAGTTTGACCAGAGTATTTTGAAGTTTATGCCTATAGTAGTTCATGATGAACAGACCATACGCATCAGACAAGGATTGTAGAATTATACCATTCTACAGATCCTGGTCTAACTTCACTCCGAGCTTCTCAAGCTCTTTCAAGTCCTTGATCATCATCAGACAATGATCTTGGACTGACTGTCCATCACATATTTTAGTCTTAAATAGTCATTTAGTGATCTGATATTTGGCTGCACGACTCTGTTCACCAAACAATTATGAGCCAACATTTGGTGGACAGTCTTGATATCTTCATTTTGGTGCTGAAGCTCATTAGACATCAAGCCCAACATGTAGTATCTAGCCTTATTATCTTCATCCATCCACTTGTCAAGAGATGTACTCGGTTCAGTGGACGGATGAGCTGGTAAGCTGGGGGGATCCTGGTCTAATACATTAGTCAACTTCTCAAAACCTAAAACAATTTTGAAGTTTTGAAGCCAACCCTTATAATTGGGTCCGGTCAGTCTATGGGTGTCTAGGATACGAGCTAGTGGGTTGGACACAGACATTTTTCTTTTCCTGTAGAGAGTCAAAGTTTCTAGTTAGATTTTGGAATTAAGACTTGACCAATTTATTTGGGGATTTGATTTTTAAATAAATTAGTTTTCACTATTTTCTCGGATCCCTACACTCCCTCTGTAGAGATGCAAAAATCTTAATGATTACTAATTTTTAGTGGATGGTAGTCCCACCAACTGACTCATCACGTCACCTAACAGTTATTGGTGATGGGTTAGCCAATGAGTGAACAACTCTTGTCCAACGATTTTCTAATCATGGTGCACCCAGACTTGGTTTCTAATTCATGAATCTCACCATGCCTAGAATATTGATCCACTCCTTAGTTAAGTCAGACCCATCATTTGCATAAATTGAATTCCTAATTGGGTCTCTCACCGTATCCAAAATATTGAGCCCAATCCATCCTCCAGTCCGTAGCATCCAATGCTTAATAGACATGGTTGCATTTTTCTGGTGCAACTGAACCACTGTGATCAGCTGAGAACAATCAACCCTGGGAAGGGCCTGCACATCTATAATGGTGGAAGACCTTAGACTTAATCTTTTCTTAGGAAGATTTGATTTAGGTCTCTTTAAACTTGACTTGACATAGCCATAACCATTATGACTAGCCTAGTGGCATGGGTCAGCTCGGATTGTTAGCCACCTTAGATCAGGACTGGGCTAACAAATATGGTTAGATAAGTGAGACCGATGGAAGGGATGTGCCACTAACTCGACAAGAATGCATTCAAGTCGAGTAGCTTCCAATTAAAAATCAGTCAATCATATCTTCCAAACTTACCTTAGACACCAAATTATTGAGCCAGAACCAATTAGGTTAGCCTACAATCCAGACTCTAACCACTGAGCCTAATTAGGTCTTAACTCGATCGATCACTCATGTGACTCGATTTTGATCCAGACTTAATCCTATTGGGCTGATCAATTTAAGCACTCTTGATCCTACCTAACCAACTCTTGATTCGGTTTGATCAACCGCTAGATCTAATTGAGCTACCCAAGCTCGAACCTAATTTTATGAATATACTATGATCTAAAAATTTTTAATTTTAGATCTAATATATTTTATAATCTTAATTCTTAATTAAATTTAGAGTTCATAAATAAAACATGTTTATAAAATCCTAGGATTTCAGGATCTAGGATTTTGCAGAAAATAAATTTTTTATTTATGATTAAGGATGAACGCGCAGCATCCCTACACACCATAAGAACATCCTATTAAATGGAAGGAGAGGACCTTTAAATTCTACTTTATTCTTATGATCGGATGGCTAAGGGGCACGCCTTAATCAGAAACATGATAAATTTACAAAATTAGTTAGATCTACATCATATATCACATATATATATATTGATCTAACTAAAAACATATTTTGCATGCATACATCTCATGTATCATATCATGCATGTTTTCAGATCTAAATTATCTCATAAACATCTAAAAAATAAGATTTAAATTTGATCATATCAAATTAAAATTTATTTTAGATAATTTTATAGAACTATTCTATAACTAGTCTAAACATTAATCTATCATATCTCATATGAACAAATTAAAAATATTTATCTTTTATTTTCTAGATCTAATTATAATATTTATAATATCAAAAAATAAAAAATAAATAAATTTAAAAATTATAATTAATTAAATTAAAATTATGATTATGCTAGACTACACATAGAATAATTCTATTCCTAGTCTAGTCATGCATCTCATACATCTTAAATCTAGATTATTTAATTTTTAATTTTCTATTTTTAGATCTAATCATATCTAATGTGACATCTAAAATCATCTAATTATCAAATCAAAAATAAATTAAAATTAGATCTAATGAATTATGGAATCTGGCTCTGATGCCAGTTAGAAGAAAAAAACTTATTTTTTGGATCAGGTTCGTTCAAATCTGATTAGATCAGGAGGGATATTTCAAAAAAAATTTCTCTGAGATCCTAATTAGATCTGAGACTTCTCAGATCTAATCTTATTAATCTAATAATAAAAATAAAATAAAAATAAAAATTAAATCTAATTTAATTATACCTTTATTTTGGATAATTCAATTATCTTGTGATGATCCCGATGTTTGCCTAAGATTCTGGATGTAGCCAAACAAGCACCTGGCCTCTATCGGTATCCACTTGGGTAGGATATAGAGATCTTCTTCTTCTCAAATAATCCTCCAAAAATTAGATATAGATCTGACATTGAAGGTCTTCAAAACTCCTTTTGTAGAACTATCGTTGTCTCTTACAGCAGTGCTGTCTTCTTCCTTTCCTCGTGCCTTTCACTTGCTTGGATTGCACCTTATTCGTGCCCAAAACCCCTTAGGCATGGAGAGGAGAGAGAGGACTAGAGGGTGGCATGGAGAAGGAGGGAGAGAGGCTTTGTGGCATGGGCTAAAGGCAGAAGCATTAAAAACCTAGGCGCAGATAGGGTTTATATAGACCCGGCTGCGCCATGCAGTGCCACATCATCCCAACCAATCATGGCCCTTTAAGCAATCAGATCTAAATTTGATTGATGGGATGACATCATCTGATCTAATCAAATGAGAGATCCTTAAAATCCTCCTAAGGTGGTGCCAAGATTGAGTCAAACAAGAGTTCTTGGCGCCATAGAGTTTAATCCCCTGAAGCAACCCTAGAGTCCAATCTGTATGGGACTCCTCCTTTATCCTTATAGGGTGCATGCCTCCCTAGGCATGCAGCCTCATCCTGTTTGCATTTAGCAAGGGTACAAGGCCCTAGGTACTCTCCTATAGGCGCATGACATGTGGGCAGATGTCTAAGTGTCTAGGATTAACATTTGACCATTGTTCGAAAACCGGAATTAGCAGATGATCGAAAATGGTAGGTGTTATCTTAAATTTATCTCATAAATTAAGACAACCCTTTTCTAATCTGGACAAGCTCTAGTCAGACCAAGTAAAGGTTTCTAAGTGAGTCCAAACATATTTGGCTCAGTCGAGACAAGCTTTAATGATTATTAAAGAAGAACATTAGGCTTAATCGTGTGCTAGCACGATTTTCTTAAACCTAATTGAATCTTATTCAAATCAATTGAACTGGATTAGTCCAATTGATGACATCTAAATCCAAACCCTTGTTTGTGTGACCCAATTAGGTTCAGTTCTATATGGTAATGGGATATGTCGTGATCTCTATCATTGATATCATCAAAATACCTTCCGATGGATCAGAACTTTTCTAATTCAGACAACTAGTATAATCGATCATCCAAATCATTCTAATTGCTTCCAAAATCCACCAGTGACACCTAGAAGCATATGGTGGCAACCCATCAAAACTGAAAGTGAATCTCTCGGTGCAGTTATCTATGTGATTAGGTTCCTCTATCTTGAGCCTCGATGGGATTAGGGTTAAGGTGATCTCATCAAATCCTAATATCCGTCATATGAATTAATCATTTGATTCAAGTCCAATATGAAAATCCTAATAGAAACTCTTTCTATTATTTCACTCTATCATGGCCATTGGCTTATGGACTTGATTCTCATGATCATCATAGGTCTACTCCTCATCTATCGAGGTAGATAGATCTCTTATTGGTGTAATCCAATTTCTATAATGAACATGCTATAGCCAACATACACCTCAGGATTCTGAATGGCTAGAAGACCGAGTTATAGTGTAGTCAAACTATAACACCCTCAAGATGAACTGCCGATGCACCTTAGGTCAGAGAACTAGATACACCATTGCAGCTTCGAGCCAGTCATTGACAGTAAGGTAGACTTCCTTATGACTGCTCGAGGTGGTCATGCTCAGTGCCCTCATTCTCTAATGAGTACCTGTACTCTCACTTCGGTATCTCTATACCATAGACTCAAGACTCATCTATCCTAAAGAAGCGATCGTACACCAACCTTCCGGATCAATCACCATCCTCATGATGATCCTACTATCGGGAGCATTTTTTATGTTAATAATAAAAATTCATGTTTTAAATTTTCAACTCTTGAAAATATGAACTATCATTACTATTAACTCAAGGAATGTATCACAGACACTTTCAAATACACACCATGATCGAAAATAACTCATTTTATTATTTATAGTCAAAATTATAATTTTGCTCTTAGAAGTGTATTATAAGTGTCAGCCAATCTGACTTCTATGGCAGACATATCTAACACTCTGATCCTATGGTCCCTCACGTCTATATGCTTTGTACGTGCATAATAGACTGGGTTCTATGCCAACAGTAGAGCACTTTCACTATCACTGAACAGTGTAATCTTGCTCTGCTCCACCCCTAAGTCATTAATCAGCCTCCTAAGCCAAAAGACCTCCTTTGCAGCCTTCGTTATCACAATGTACTCGGCCTCTGTGGTAGACAAGACCGTGATTGGTTGAAGAGTTGATCTCCAAGACACCGATCCACCATATATGCAGAAGAGATATCCAATAGTAGACCTCCTTGTATCAAGATCACCGGCATAATTTGCATTAATAAACCCTTTTAGAGGATCTGAACCTTCACACATCTTCATAGATTATTCTCCAAATCCTCTCGACTGCCCACCAAACCATAATCCCTTGTTCCATGCAGATATCTCAATATCCATTTCAATGCTTTCCAGTGTTCCTTCCCAGGGTTAGCCATGTATCTACTAACTGTGCTCACTACATGTGCTATATCTGGTCTGCAGCACACCATAGTGTACATCACACTGCCTACAACATTTGCATAAGGGACTCGTTCCATGTACTATCTCTCCTCTTCTGACTGGGGGCTCTGTAACTTGGAGAGAGACATATGGCTCAGCAATGGCGTCTCTGCAGGTTTAGCCTTCTCCATTCCAAACCTCTTCAGAACCTTTTGGACGTACTTTTCTTGTGACAAATGGAGCACTCCTTTGCACCTATCTTTGCAAATCTCCATTCCAAGAATTTTCTCAGGACCCAAATCCTTCATCTCAAACTCAGATGATAATGCTCTTTTCAATCTTTTCATAGCATCCATGCTTCTACTAGCTATAAGCATATCATCTACATACAATAATAGGTACAGAGCATCCTCCTCATCTACATCCTTGATGTAGACAATAATCATGTTCACATCTACTAAAACTCAGGCTTAAGACAAAGCTATCAAACCTTCGATACCACTAACGAGGGGATTGTTTCAAGCCATACAAAGACTTCCTGAGTAAATACACCTTTTCTTCCTATCCCATCTCCATAAAATCATCCAGTTGCTTCATGTAGATTCTTTCCTCCAAAGTCCCATGAAGGAAGGCCATCTTCACGTCCATCTATTCCAATTCCATATTATGCTGTGCCATCAGTGACAGCAAAACTCGAATAGATGTATGACGCACCATAGGAGAGAAAATTTCTATGTAGTCAATCTATTTCGTTTGTGAGTATCCCTTTGCTACCAGCCTTGCTTTGAATCTGACTCCACCTTATTCTAAAGGTGCTTCTTTCTTTGTGAACACCCACTTTGAGCCAATAGATCAAGCACCCTCTGGAAGATCCACCAATTGCCATGTTTGATTCTTCTCGAGTGATTCCATCTCCTCCATCATGGCCTGTATCCATGAATCATGATCCTCACTCTCCATGGCTTCTCCATAATTCTCTAGATCTCCATTAGCAGTGATGAGTGCATAGGAGATAACCTCATCAATGCCATATCTGATCGATCTCCTAATAGTATGCTGGGGCTTGTGCAAAACCACTCCCACTGACACATCTTTGCCTAATGTCCGTGGTTGCTCCTGCACATTTATCTGAACTACCGACCCTTCATGCTGATTTTCAATCTGAGATAATACTTTTCTGCCCAGCTCCACCTCAACAGAAACACTCCTGTAAGTAGATGTAACCTGCATGCCATCATTCTTTGACTGACCACCGCTATTTACTTCTGTTTCTCTAGTTCCATCTATCCCAGACCTCCTCAAGATGCTCTTCTCATCAAAGATAATGTTCCTGCTGATCACTGACTTCTATGCTTGAGAGTCCCATAGCAGGTCTCCCTTGACTCCTTGTGGATACCCTATGAATGTCATCTTTTGAGATTTTTGATCTAATTTGCTCCTCTTGGTTGCCTCCACATGTGCATAGGCTGTGAAATCGAAGACTTTCAGATGACCAAGCTCCACCTTCTTTCCACTCCAGACCTCCTCTGGAATGCCTCCATTTGCTTATAATGAGGGGACCTATTCACAAGAAAATAAAAAAAAGTTAGAGCATCACCCCAAAAGGACTTTGGGAGCGATGTCTGTAGCCTCAAACTCCGTGCCTTCTTGATCAGTATTCGGTTCATCCTTTCTATGACACCATTCTGCTGGAGAGTCATCTTCATTGTGTAATGACATTTGATGCCACTTTCCTCATAGTACCTCCTAAACTCCAGGCTAGTATACTTTCCTCCATTATCCAACCTCAGATACTTCACCTATCTCCTTAACTCCTACTCTACTTTAGCTCTCCAGGCTCTAAACTAGGCAAACACCTCTGATTTTTCTTTGATCAGATAAACCCACACCTTCCTTAAGAAATCATCAATGAAAGTGACAAAGTATTTTGCCCTACCTCTAGTTGATACAGGATCTGGTCCCCACACATCCGAGTGCACTAAATCCAGCACTCCCTCACTGCGCTTGGTACTTCTAGCAAACTTCATCCTATGCTATTTGCCAAAGATGCACTGCTCACAAAGATCTATGCCCTCCTTCTTCAGGGCTGGGATCATACCTCTTCTGCTTAGTTAAGTGAGCCCACGGTCACTCATACGACCCATCCGATAGTGTCATAGCTGATATAAAATCTGCTCCTCCTATGCCGCTGCTAGCACCTCTGCACTATCGTTTATCACTGAGCCTTTCATTCTATAAAGATTATTGCTTAGTCTTCTACCTCTCATCACCACCAAAGCTCCTTTGAAAATTTTAAGACATCCACTCCCAGCTTGGGTACTAAAAGCATAATCCTACTCCTCCAAGTAGCCCAAAGAAATCAAATTCATTTTCAACTCTAGTATATGCCTAACATTTAATAATGTATGAATGATTCTGTCGTACATCCTCATCCTAATAGAGCCAATTCCAACTACTTTGCATGGATGATCATCTCGAAGGCTGACACTTCCACCATCGACCACTTCTGATGAGAAGTATAGTGTGTGAGCATGCTGAATATAATATCCATATAGTATCATATTCTATGGATCCATCTGATACAACTAGCAGGTCTTCTCCACAGCTCACAGAAGCTGTATCATCTTTCTTGCTGGCTTTTTCTTTTTCTGATATCAAAAGGGGACAATCTCTCCTCAGCTGTCCAAGCTGATGACATTTATAATATTTCAATGTCATCTTTCTCTGATCATGAGACTTTGACCTATCCTTGGATTTTCCTCTTGTCTTCTCATTTGATCTTTCCTATCTTTCATTCACGGCCAAGATCTCAGACTTAGGATCTCTCTTGCAGATCTTTTTCCTTTGCTTATTTGATCTGAGCATACCAACAATCTCTTCATAGTTTAGAGTCTCCTTTCCATAAACTAAAGTTGTTATGAGACCATCAAATGAACCTAGGAGAGAACATAATAGTAGAAATGCCCAATCCTCCTCGTCGATCTTCACACCCAAACTCATCACCTCAGAATACATTTGATTGAACATTTAGATATGTGCAACAAGATCTCTGCCTTCGGGCATCCTCAGACTATATAGCTATTTCTTCAATCATAGCTTGTTCATCATGTTCTTCTCCATGTATGTGTTCTCCAATCTCTCCTAGAGCCCCTTTGCCATAGCTTCTATGCAAATCTTGGGCAAAACCTGATCGACCAAGCATATTTAGATTGCGCTAAAAGCAATTTCCTCTAACTCTTTTCAATCCTCAGCACTGATCTTTTCTAGCCTTTCTTTTGTCATGATCTTCTAGATTCTCTACTGAACCAATAAGTCCTTTACTCTTTGCTGCCATAGAGTAAAGTTCTCCTTGCCATCAAACTTCTCAAAATTCACCTTGAATCCACTTGATCTCTTGACTTCAAACAAGTCAAGAACAAATCCCTAACACCCTTCACGATCTCACACACCAGCAAAACTATCCTTCAAAGAAGATCTAACTAGCCCTAGACCTCTTTCCAAACTTCTGTATCACTGTTCCTCTGTGTAAACAATCTCCACCTCAATCTAGAGACAACCACGAAGCAAACTAGAAATTTTAGGATAAAATCTGATGCAACAGATCCTGGATGTAGTAAATCCTAGGTGTCTTCCTTCCTTCCACACAGCACCGCTCTGATACCAAATTATCGAGAATGCATGCACTTTCCACATGGATCGGCATGGCCGTCGGTGATTAGCCAAGCAACAAGAAAGTACTTCTCAAAGATTAATGCAAAAGTATGATCAAACAATTCAAGAAATAGAAAAGAAGAGAGGAAGAGATTTTCGAAAGAAAAGAGTTTTTATTCAATATATTTCAGCACACTTACAATCTTGACCTATTTTCAGTATATATGCTTTTCAAAAGGTCAAGCCCAAGCTCATAGAAAAACTCTTCAAATCCAAACAACCCATGTATATAAAATAATAACCCACGAAAATTGAGCTGGCCCAGTTTCAGATTGAGCTAGCTAGCCTACGACTGGATTGGCTCAGTCCTAGACTAAGCTGACCCAGTTGTGTATCATGCCAATAGTCCAAAAATGCTACTTTCTATCTGAATTTTCTTTTAAGATCTAGCCGACCTAGTTCTAGACTGAGCCGACCCAGTTCCCAACTTAGCCAGCTCAGTCTTAGGGTGAGCTGACCCAATTTTTGAACTTTGTTAGGAGAGCTGATTTCTCTTCTGGCTCACTTCCGTCTTTCCATGACCTATCTTCTCATGTTTCCAAGATTTGGAAGTACCACTTCTAAGCTCACAAGTATGCCACATCTACTCTCATATATGTCATGATGTACATGATAGAACCCACTACCGAAGCATATAAAATTCTACTCATATGCTCTCTCTTTCGAAGGGTTGTCGGACAATCCTTCTTTAAGAGAGAAATTTCATAGCATATCGAAAGATAGCCTTTCTTGAAATTCTCCATACTAAACCACTTTAGCACAGTAATAATATACGTGGATTGAAATAATCCAAGCAATCTTTTAGATCTATCTCTATAGATCTTCATCCTTAGGATGTAGGATGCATCTCCTAAGTCCTTCATGGAGAATTGTGATGATAGCCAAACCTTTATTTCTTATAATGCAGGAATGTTATTCTCAATTAAGAGAATGTCATCCACATGCAGAATAAGAAATACAACCACTGAACCATTTATCCATTTGTAGATGCAAGGTTCTTCTTCATTCTTAACGAAGCTATACATTCAGATCATCTTATGAAAATACAGTTCCGA